>JBBPBX010007000.1:0-62620 GCA_038048925.1 Garcialebias charrua | reverse complement strand
TCACTGGTGTCCATGTCTAACCATCACTGTACAAGTGGTGGGGGACACCCTGGACAGGTCGCAAGTCCATTTCAACTGATTGGTCAACGGACATGCGCAGCTGGTGATGGGTTGTCCATCTGAGCTTAATGCGACTTGCAGCGTGTTAACATCATATCCGGAAGATGTCCGTAACTTTCAGCTAAATTTCAGGCTTTGGTTATCTCGTACAAATGCACCACATAAAAAGCAGACATTGGGGAGTAATTTGTTGGTTACATGTGGTCCCTAGGGAAAACTAATCCCGTGCAAATAGGGCTTTAGTTGAATGGACAGTAATCCAGTGTGGCAACAGATGTACTGACCTTTCTGATCCTAATCTTTCTTGCAACCACCTTGGCCACATTATTTGACTAGAATGTTTTACATTGTATCTTTAAATATCACACATGCAACATAATGATTAAATGGGGAAAAAGAGCAGGGCACACAAGAATAAAAATGGTATAAAAAATAGATCATCCCTCCTGGTGCAGCTGTACATTGACTGAATGAGGACGCAGACCTTGGCCCCTGGGCTGGATTTCTGTGCCCTATTCCCCTTGCTCCATCTCCCGCGATCCTTCTCCACCCCATTAAGGGAATGCTCCAAATGGAAACTGAGTCAAATTATGAGAGAGACCTGGGAGAATTGGTTTTCAGAAGCTTGGCATATGTGTGTCAGCATCTGCCAGCCAACAGATTGTGTGTCAATGTGGATGTGAAAGAAGAGGCTGGACTGTTCATAAATTACAAATCAAATCAAAATAAAAAATAAAATAAAAAGTTCATCAAGGCAGACAGTCTACTCTGACTGTACAAAGCTGTGGAAAGGATATGAGATTTCATACGGGGAAATTATGAGCTAAACGTAAAGTCACGCAGATCATTACCAAGCTCCAGCAAAAGGTGACTGCAGACAAGTCTTAAATGAAAGTGAAGAAGAGACACAGCAGAACTGGGCAGATGAGGAGGAGTAGGAGGATGAAGAGCAATCCAAGTGAGTCATGGAATTAACTTCCGAGCCTTCTGCATAATCATTTCAGCTCACGCTTCATCACAGCGAGCTGAATCACCAGACGGACACGTGGCAGGAAAGACCCCCGCTTTCTTGCGCTTTCTTTACTGCACACAGTCATGTGCGTTCTCACGAGAGGGACTGACAAAAGATGGACTGCAGATTGTTGACAAAAATAAGCAAATCATCACTTGCACATCGTCAGTTTGCCCTGGGAACGCTCAGCACTTGCCGACTAACAAAAACAGAAAAAAAAGAAATCTTCATACTGAATAACCTTGGTTTTTGCAGGGTTTTCATAGACTCTTTACGTGTGTATGAAGAACACAATGGGCTCCCAGCAGTTTGTGAAGAAGAGTGGTTGGTCCACGATAATATTGGGTAGACATAAACTTCTGTAGCAATCTCAATTCAGTTTATTTACACAACGCCAAGTCACAACAGAAGTCGTCTCAGGGCACTGAAATTAAACATTCATAAAATGTAAGTTTAATAACTTTAGATATCTGAGAAGCAGACTGATTTGAGTCTTATTTTAGCCACAGACTCTCATCTTGAGCAAGCATGAAGGCTACAGTGGAAAGGAAAAACTCCCTCATGAGGAAGAAACTTTAGCAGAACCAGGCTCAGGACAGAACCAGGCTGCTTCGACCGGCTGGGTTTGGTAGGAACAGACACACAATGGCAAGTCGAGAATCATGTTATAATAGAAATAATTTCAAATGCAAACTATTCAATTGTAACAATTCATTTAGGAAATGAGGTAAATTTGTCCTCCAGTAGTCTAAGTCTATAGCAGCATAACAAGCCAACCCTAACTCCAGTTAGAAATCTGGCAATAGCATTTTGGATCAATTGAAGACTGTTAAAAGAAAAATTTGATGCAGAATCTCCTGGTGGTTTATCATCTGGTGTATAGGCCTGTCGCAATAAACAATAAATCAATAAATCGCATGATAAATGAAAATTATTGACCTCATTATCATTTACCGGCTTTATCGTTTCTTTGTGTTGCTCTCTTTCAACTGAAGGCACTGGATGACAAAAGGGCTCAACTCTGGTGCTCTTCACTGACTCCTCCCTTTCTCTTTTCTCTTTAAGATCTGTTTTAACCATGCAAAATTGCGTTTTTGGATCGCTAAAAGCAGCTAAGCTGAGAAGCTAAAGGCTCCAGTATAGCTGTGCGTTGTGCAGCACGCCGCTCGACGCGCGCGTGCTGCGCGCAGGCAGTTCACAATATAGCTCAGCGTGACGCTCCAGCGTGAAGCTCCAAATTCTTGACATAATTTGAGCAGCAGCAGGGCGGAGCGTTTACCTACGGGACAAACTGAGGTCGCTGATTGGTCATTTGCTGACACGCCTACTGAATTGATTGACATGTCGGGTGGGAGAAGAAAAGGCAGAGGGCTGCGCAGCGGTTTTCTGTGTTTATATGTTAATAAAAAGTTCTAAAAAATAAAATTAAAACAGGGAGCGCTGGTCCTTCAGCCCACACAGCAGACCAGCACACCAGGAAATATTTAGAACCTGGCGCATCCACGTTGGACATGACTTTAGTTCGCTCGTGACAAGTTCATTCATTCCTCCTCATCGGAGGAGGAAGTGAATGGTGACCGCTTCAAGCGATCACTTGACTTTTGGCAAAAAAACAAAAGAAAAGTCAGATCAGCGATGAAGAAAGGAATTTAATACATTTGTGTCTCATACAAAACAGTCCGCCACCGGGCAGTTTATTGTGAGACAACGCGCGCGCGTAAGCGGTCGTAAAATTTGAGCTTGGCGCGTTCACGCTTGCGTCCAAAGGCTTGTGCCGCGGCGCTCACACGGCGTGGCGCGGCGCTCGGCCAAACGCGGAGCTATACTGGGGGCTTAAGCTACGAGCTAAGCTAATGGGCCGACCTCTGGGAAAAAAAACTGTCTTGTCGAAGCTCTAAAATTCATTGTTGAAACCCGTGCCTTTGTGTAAAAAGTTGTTTTTCTCTGCAAAAAGAAGCTGAGAACTTGTTTACTGATTTTTTTATTTATTAAAAGCTTTGTGTGAAAAATGCTATGCTAAAGAGTTCAAACCACACCGAGCATCCACCATTTTGAGAACTGAAAAAAAGGGAAAGAAAGACGGCCCCTTTCAGGTCAAGGGGCCTTCCTCCTATTTTTCTTAGAGACACGCTGCTCGCTCCCTCACTATCCATCCCTCAGTTCAAACAGTCTTATACTGCCATCTAGTGGTTGAAAAAAATATACTACATGCAAAAATTAACCAACATTTCTTCTTCAATTTGACAATTACTAATTAATGTCAACTTTCAAACAATATTATTGTTCATCGCAAACATTTCTGAGACAATTAATCGCCCAGCAAAATTTGTTATTGTGACAGGCCTACTGATGGCAATGCATTGGAGTCTAAGGTGAAGGGTAGAAGAGCATGATGGCAGTGTAATCGTGTGTGTGAACTGTGTACACTGTTGGTCATTGAGAATATACAGCAGAAATGGGTCTGCTGATCTCATGCCTAGTCTAGAACCTGTCACAGAAGTGAAACCTGTGGTAGTAACATCATCCAAGCATTAAGTGATCTTCTACCACGTAGCTTGTTGTATTGTTTAAATACTATGTGTAGAGTGGAAAACAGGATAAAAAAAGCTCTCCATGAGCCAAAAAATCTAAATGATACACAACTAGGAATGTGCGATATGGCCTAAAATTCATATCACAATATGTATTGTGAAGGGTGGCGATAACGATATACATTGCAATATGTTTTTGGTATAAAACTTGCAATAGGAATGAAAAAAAAAGCATAGGGTGTCCTTTTGCCATAATTTATTTTGAAAACTGCTATACCACAAAATAATCTCTATTAAGAAAATTTCACTACTAGGTCCAGAGAGTTTTTAAATAATTAACAACTCAAGCATTAGGCTTCTTTCTTGTAGTGCAAAACAGTGCAAAATATATCTTGTGTAGTTTTAGCCATAAGTTTTAAACTAAAGAATATGTTGTTAACTCTTAACAGTTTCCAATATTGTCACTTAAGAAATGAACAGTAACAGAGCAGCATTTTACACTGAAAACACTTCACCCTCCAACCCTCTAGAGGGCGTCTCCTTCAGCTTTAAGGAGAGCTGACAAGGCAACCAGTTTCCTCTGTGGCTTTGACCAGAGGGTCTCACAGTAAAATCACACAACACAGCGTTCTGTTCACAGATCAGAGGGCAGGTTTCTCTAAAGCTGACCAACGCTTACTTTAACGTTAGACCAAAAAAAACGTTCGACGGAACACAGCGTTTTGCGCATGCATCCGAATATGGCAAACTACGGCAAGCCGGACAAAGTTAGCTTATAGCTTCACTACTTAGCACTCGAAGAAAAGACTTTAACACCACTTACGCACAGTTTTCAACACAAAAAAAAGGTATTGATTAACTCTGACAACTTTGATTGTACACTTTAACACCACTTATGCACAGTTTTAAACTAAAAAAAGTAAAGATTAAATCGGACAACTCTGATTTTCTGCGGGATCCCTATCGTAGGCTAAATTTCTATCATTTCTACCGTATATCGTATATATCGCACATCCCTATACACGACCATGCAGCAGTCTGTGCAATCCTTTTCTATTTAATTTTTTGTTAACGGCAAATCTTTGGTTGTTGTGTGTATGCTCGGAGTTGTTTGTTGTGATCCAGACATTTCTCTTTGTGAGAAGACAGTTAGCCACCGACATCCTGCTGATTTACAGTTTTCTGAAACAATTCAGATGTCTGTCTACCTTTCCGGAAACAAATCTTTACGCAGCTGTTCAGGAACAATCTATGGCACAAATCTCCCCCTGACTTGAGGGCTGTCCCAGATTTGTTAAACAAACAAACCACTGATAGTGATCTTTCCGTGTACACTGATTTGCAATGCAAATGAAGGTGATCAGTGGTCGCCACGGAGAGAATGCAGCAGTTCTCTGGCAACAACAAAGGGAAAGCCCTTGCGTCAAGCTGCCTCCTTCTACATGTGTGCCTGCTGACACCGATGGGAGCCTTATCGCTGCTGGCCTTCTGTGGACTTACCGTATACAGGAGGTTCTAAGAACCCTTCTACCTTCCCACTGCTGTTTAAGGCATGATGTACATGCAGATTTATGCTCCAAACCGTGAGTTTGCTAGTGCCAAAAGTATGGTACACAACAAAGCAAAGAAAAAAAAATAGAGCTTACCTGGAATTCAATCCCATAGTTCTCCCTGCAAAAGTCACGTAGTTTGGGGTAAACATGCTCTTTCAGTGCGTTTCTCTCCGCTTCTGTGTCTGAAAGAAAAGATGGAAGAAGTGCATTTAATTTTAAATTTTATTTTAGCCCTTCTCCTGTCCTCGAGTCAAAATGACTCACAAGGCCTTAGTTTTTAAATATTTTAAGTTTTAAAAAGTTTCTTAGATTTTTCAGTTTTTAAGCTGAAGACTCTGATCATTTTGACCCAAGGGCAGCAGGAGGGTTAAGAAAGGCCAACAACTTTATTGACAATTGAAGTTAAATGTCTAAAAAGAGTTTCATGCAAGATATTTTATCCGACCTTGAATTGAGCAGCAAACAAAAAGATGAGCTCATTTTTAATGTGAAAAATTCCATATTTTCTGGTGTATAAGTCACAGTTTTTTTTTTTCATAGATTCATCAGTCCTGCGATTTATATGCCAAAACGACTTATATAAAAAAAATCCATATTCAAAACGGAATTTTTGACTGACGCTTTAAATTATGAAGAACTGCAACAGCGAGTCCTCCCGTGTGAGTTCACTTCACTCAGCTGGTACAAGCGGAGGAACGCTGGAGAGCAAAAAGGTCTCACTTGCAAATGAGTCCTCGAGGCTCAATGTGATTTATCTGTATAAATAAAGGTTGATAGAAAAAAAAAAGCTAGTGGCTTTGGCCGCAACAGATGGAGCCGTGACGCACAGGCAAAATTAAGCTGTTTTGACCATTAAATTAATGCATAATAAATGTGACTTATACGCCGAAACGACTTGTATACAGTATGTTTTATCCTCTTGATGATTTTTGACTGATGCGACTTATACTCCCAAAAACACAGTAAACGTGAATTATGTGGATGAATGGTGGAAGTGTATAAAAACACCTTTGCTATATTTTCAATGGTTCTGATCCAAATCTAGCAGTATATTGTACTTAAGGCATTTATTAGCAATGACCACTGCTTCACTCAGACATTCCCTTAACAGTTACTGCTTCAATAAGGTTTAAGAGAAAAGCAGCAGCCATGTGCTGCTAATCAAATGGCGCTAACTGATTATAATAAATGTGACCACCTGTAAGAAAGTAAGTTTTATTACTTTTTTGCTCTGGAGTATAGAATAGAATAGAATATATCTTTATTGGCATATTTGCACCAAAGTACAAAGTGTTGCAATTGGCGCGCACACCATCCTAAGAGGGACGTACGCATGGAAAGCCGCAGCAATAATTAAATCGCGCCGCCAACAATCAGATATGGAAAAAAGGAACATACAGTCGGATAATCATTGGTATTCAAAAAAGAATCTATCACATTTTGTCTTAGGACATTCTATGATAAAGTCAAAAAAACTCTACCAGCTCAGCACGGATAAAGACAAAGACATGTTGCATGGTGGCGTAGCAGGGAGATAAGTCTGTAATCATTTCAGATAAGCACAGTCTGCAGATGGTCTCAGCTCGGCTCCATCTGAATGCACACAGAGACCTCTGGGGGGGGGGGGCAGCGACAGTTTTTCAACAGCTTCAGACTCCAGGAGAAGTTTGCAGTCAGCCTTTTTTCAAGGTTGCTTGAGTCCCGATTAGATTAGTTGCTTTATTTATTTTTCCAGGGCAGGCCACAGTGTACTCTAACTGCAGCCTTGAAGTCCAGGTGCCGTCTAGGTCCAAATCGCCGAATCATGTGAGGTTCCGAGCTACAAATCCCCATCTGCCCCCTGATGTAACCCGGTCGGCTGTAAACGAGTCCCAAAACGCACTGCAGGTCCGCGGCTGTCCACCACTGTTCCCATCGTGCGATTCAGCTCGAACAACAGCTGGGTCATTGAGGTCACAGCCCGGATCAAAGAATCTTGTTGAGCAGGAAGTTTCGCCAGCGCGTTGATCGCCGCGGTAGTCTTCCTCAGCTTCCAGTAGCAGAAACCGCTGCCTAAGCCAAAAATCAAAGCAGCTGCTACTAAAATTCCAATTATCCACAGATCTTCCACGTCTTCGACAGAAAGAACGGTCAGACACATTAACTTCCATTCTCCCCACGAGTCCATAATGTAGCCCACCGCATGCATGTCGAGGGGGCACGCCGGCTCTCCTGGTCTGGAGCGCTTTGTGGAAAAAAATTTATCGATAGAGGAGACAGCCCACGCAATTACCGTATTTTACGGAATATAGGTCGCAGGTTTTTTATCATTTTTGCATGCCCTGCGACCTATATTCAGGTGCAACCTATTTATGGCTTTTTATCAAATAAGCTGATTTGTAATCATTTATTAACAAAAATTAAACTGAGACACACTCTTACAATAATGTCAGCTAACAAATATATATATTTTTAGGTGTTTATCCTGCTAAAATTATTCATTTATTAAAGAAAAGTTCAGCTCAGACACATATTTGCTATAATTTTTTATCAAACAATTAATTGTTTTTAAGTGTTAATCTTCTTAAAAGCCTTGCTGTGCGCTCCTGTGGCAGACATTTGCAGCAGAGCTAAACACGGTCCACATTTTGACGTAGGTGCGACCTATATTCAGGTGCGACCTATATATGAATTTTTCCCAATTCTTTGGCAATAATTGGACAATGCGACCTATATTCAGGTGCGACCTATAGTCCAGAAAATACGGTAAATCCATTTTTCAAATTGCTTCGAGTGAGCACTGAAGAGTTGCAGATGAGACAAAAATGCAAAAGCAGGGAGGAGGAAAACTTTAGGGAGGAGAGGAGCAGAAAGAGAAGCAACCTGCTTCGCCAAGAGCCGGAAGATAGAAATACAGGTGCGTGTTAACAATGCCATAGTGGAAAGACATCAAAAGTGACCTTAGAGAAGCAACTGTTGCTGCCCATCAGTATGGGAAGGGTTAAATGTAATTTCCAAACAATTTAGGTCTATCATTCTACAGAAATAATGCTTTTTCATAAGTGGAAACTGTTTAAGACAGCTGCCATTCTTCCCAGGAGTGGAGTTGTGGCTTGGTTACCCCAAGGTCAGAGTGTGAGCAGGTTAATGATAAAACTCACGAGAGGGCAACTAGAAAAAGACTGAACAAGTTTGGCTTGTTTGGAAGAGTTGCAGGAGAAAACCTCCCCTCTAAAAAAGAACATGGCAAAGGAAAATAGGTTTGCAAAGTTACAAAAAAATACCCCCAAGAACTAGAGCCCAACCGACATATCAGTAGAAGCCGATATTTTAGGCCGATATAGACGTTTGCGGACCAATCGGTTTCAGTGATCATTGTCCCATTATGTGCCGATATAAGCATTTCTAATTTTCACCCCTAAAAGGCTGGAAACCAGTCATAAATGTACAATGTATCCAGCAGAGGGCGCATGAGGACTACGTTCAAGTCATGGCCTTAAGTTTCACTTTCACATTCAGCACAGATGAGGCAGGGAGCAATACTGTGTGGTGTATTTTGCTGAACAGAGCATGGTAAGTTTATTTTAAGTGATCTATAAAATCCTCCAACCTGCTTGTCATTAGCTACGTGCCTCTCAAGACACACAACATGTTAGTGTTCAGTTGCACCGCCTTCACGACTGTAGCCCTGTTGTCAGTATAGCAACCAGTCCTGTCAGATTGAGCTTTCAGTTTGTGAGGACATCCAGTGTTAGCAACATTATCTTTGTTGTCCTCAATGGAATGGGTTGTTTGTCTGAAATCTTAACTTTTCTACAAACAAAAATAAACGCTGCTGTGGTCAAAACTAATGAGGCCTTCAACATACATGACTGACTGTGTAAACAATGAACAGGGAAGGGAGTTTCTTTGTCTGATACTTTTGTAACACACTTGATAACTTTATGGTGAATAGTGTAGGATAGAAAATGTGAACACACTTTAGGACTGCTTTTATGACCAGTGCACCACTTGTAAACCTACAGTACTGTGGGAGTAACGCATAGATCTGATTTGCTTAGCTTCATGGTTGCTAACAGTTGCGTTAAATTAACATGCCCCGTTCCACTCGCTGTTTACTTGGATTCTTGGAGGTGGTCAAAGCTATAAAAAAAAAAACAGTATACAGTATATGTATATGTTTAATTGTGTATTCAATTTGTCACTGATAATGTTCGATCTGTATTACACTGTATTGGTTTGTTAAGTGTCCTTGGGTGTCCTGAAAGGCGCTTTTAAATAAAATGATTATTATTATCATTATTATTATATATATATATATATCTGCAATTATATCGGTTATCGGCAGTCGTGTCACCTCCCAACATTGGTATCGGCAACAGACAAAAATTCCAGATTGGTTGGGCTCAAGAAAGAACCACAGCACATCTAGAAGAATTAATTTTAAACAGATGAGACGAAAGTACAGATGTTTACCCATAATGCACTGTGTCATGTTAAGAGAAAACCAAACACAACCTATCAGCACAAACACTTCATCCCAACTATCAAGCACAGTGGTGGAGCGCACATGATTTGGGCTTGTTTTGCAGCTACAGGACTTTTTTTCATTCATTCATTCAACCTTTATTTATACAGACTAGCCTCGTTGAGCCACGGGGACTCATTTACAAGAGGGACCTGTCTCACTCACACCCAGGGTCAATTTAGAGTTACCAATCAGCCTAACATGCATGTTTTTGGACTGTGGGAGGAAACCGGAGCACCCGGAGAAAACCCACGCATGCACGGAGAGAACATGCAAACTCCACCCAGAAAGGCCCCCGGACCGGGATTTGAACCGGGGACCTGCTCGCTGAGAGGCAGCAGCTCTACCAGTTGTGCCACCGTGCTGCCCCTGACTTTGCTGTCATTGAGTCGACTATGAACTAATCTGACAGCTGAATCTTGAATAAATCTAGTTCATAAAACAGAACAATGATCCCGAACACAGCAGCAAATCTTCAACAGAATGTTGTAAAAAGAAAAGAATCAAGACATTGCAACAGACCTGTCCAAGTCCAGAGCTGAACCTGACTGAAATACTGTACTTAAGAGTGCAGTGCAAAAGCAAATGTTCATAAAGCAAACCTCAATTAACTCAAGGAACGTTGTAGATCAGAGTGGGCCAGAATTCCTCAACAGCTATGTAAGAAGTGGAAAAAGTAATACAGAAAGTTACTGAGAGTTATTGCTGGTAAATGTTATCGAAGCTACTGGATCACAGGGTGGACTTCAAGGAGTTTTGAACACATTTTCTCTACGTTGGCTTCATTTTTTTTTTTGATAATTAACCACAAGATGGAAGATGGGGTTTTCTTTACCCTCTTGAGATGGACCAGATCATTTGTTCGATATTCTGATATGTAGAGACATGGAATTGAAAGAAGTTGGACTGCATTTTTTCAGTGACTGGGACTGAGTTGATGCTGCATCATCTGAATGAAATAACTTCCTTTTTCATGCTGTAAAACATAAGCAAATAATAAATATAGTAGTCTCTAAGCCTGATGTACCAATTGATTATTAGTTTTAACTTCAGTGTGTGTATGTTCAGGATGTACTTGTATGTGCATCCATTGTTTACACCTGGAGGATTGTGGGTTCCAAAGGCAGTGATCGTATTGGACAGTCTGAGTGTCAAAGATGGGAAAGCCCATGGCTTGTTGTTGTGTCCCACTTTCTTCCTCCCTTCCTCTCCTTTTCACCATCTTCCAAATGGTTACTGTAATACATTCGGACAGGCCCAGTCTCGGTGTCCCTGCCTGTCTCTTAGGGGTATGACCAGATAGTTAAAAACAGAAATGCACCCAACAGAGAGGCCAACGCGTGGCCGACAGGATGGCATACACATATGTGCAAGTACATACGCGGCGTACAGCCGGACCTACAGCCGCTCAACTGCTAACCGTGTCATACGCAGCGTGAACAGAAGAGCCCAGAAATCCACTCTGACGTGTCCGTCTCTCGTCTATCTTTAGTAAGGCTCCAGGCCGTGACTGAGCAAATATCTGCCTGCAGCCACCCCGGTAAAATGTCAAAGCCAAACCAAATGGATGTAATGGTATGCAAATTAAATAAATAACAGTTGATGCATCAGCAGAGCTCTAATGTCTATCCATCAGTACCGGTACAATAAATGTGGGATATCTTACGGTCTAAAAAAATCCAAGTCTGGTCCTCTGGACGTTGAAAAAACAACATTTTGAATGTCCAGAGGACCAGACTTAGCTTTTTTTAGATTTTTCTACCTGGATTATTGAGCATGCATCAGGATATTTTACGGTGACGCGAAGGACGACTGATGTGCAGAAATAGCAGCGTTTGTAGGATTTGGATTTAGTTTGTGTGTTTGGGGAGAGCAGGAAGACAAGTCGTGCTCTCAACAATACGACCTGACAGACTCAACTGTGTTGTTATTTGTATTGTGCTGATAACAGCGATCTACTGCTTTTTCTCGTTTCTTTCTTCTTCTGTGGGATGATGATGAGTTATGGCAGCCTGACGTCCGTGTGTGTCTGTTGTCGACGCACCAACATGCCAAAGAACAAAGACTGGATCCTGCACTCGCCTGCTTTTCTCGCTATGTGTATGTGTGTGTCCCTCCCTTCAATTTTTTGTTTATTTCAGCGATGCAGAACAATCTGGCTTTCAGATATGTTCGTGTCAGCTCTCCTTACTCTCCCTCACGCAGTATTTACTGCCCTTGCTACTGCCCTCTTCATTTCCAGGCAACATTCTGAACAGAACAGAGCTGAAAGTCCTCGACAATTTTGCTTATTCACTTCCTTGTGGCTATTTTTAAACTAAAATGCAAAAATACATGAAATTTCCAGAAGTATTTACACATTATCCACCTCCATAAAAGGTGGACAATCATGCCATGTCAGCGTTTTTTATTTTACTTGAGTTCCTTGTGTAACTTTGCATGGGTTCAGGGAATGGAAAAATCCAGTAAAGAAAGTAAATGCACGTACAGGTAGATGTTCTCCGATCAAGCTGTAAATGATGAAAGCACATTTAAACTAAAATTAAAACTTTATTCCGTATTCATCCTCTACATTTTTTTGCATCTTCTTTGCTGTCTGCTGTTTTTTTCCTGTGGATATCTTGTGTTTCTGGTAGGCCTGTCACAATAACAAATTTTGCTGGGTGATTGTCTTAGAAATAATTGCGATAAACAATAATATTGTTTGAAATTTGACAATAATTATTTAGTAATTACCTGTATTGTCAAGAAGAAACGTTGGTCAATTTAAATTGTGTGTAGTACCTTTTTGACCACTGGATGGCGGTATTAGACTGTTTGAACCAAAGGATGGATAGTGAGGGAGCGAGCAGCGTGTCTCTTTAAGAAAAATGGGAGGGAGGCACCTTGACGTGACATGGGCTCTCTCTTTCCTTTTTTTCAGTTCTCCAAATGGCGGACGCTCGGTATGGTTTGAGCTCTATAGCATAGCATTTTCACACAAAGCTTTTAATAAAAAATAGTAAACAAGTTCTCAGCTTCTTTTTGCAGAGAAAAACAACTTTTTACATGAAAGGATGTGTTTCAACCGTGAATTTTGGAACTTGACAAGTTTCTTTAGTTAAGTGCCTTCTTAATTGTTATTTATTTTGGATTTATGATGCATTTTCTTTGAATGGACTCTATGCCTATGTGTGATGCCTTTAGTTTTTAGGATAAACTTGATTTGAAAACTCTTTTTTTTTAATCTTTTTGCCTGTTCTAATCCACTGGAATGCTCTACTGCAAAATGTGATAAAGCTTGATTAAAATCAAAATAAAACAACTTGAAAAGTGTAACTTAGAGCCAAATTTGTTTCCTGTCAGATATGCATCTAGCCCCTTAACCATTTTCTTTCATCTCTACATGAATCAGTAACAGCTCCAAGACTACAAGGGTATTGACCAAATCAAACCAAAGTTTGACCTTGTGTTGTTCCACTTAAAATTCTTGTTTCACAAACTCAAACCAACAACCCTTAATCAGATTCGTAAAAAAACTAAGTAAACACCAGTTTCAAAACAAAATTGTATTATAGTGGTTTAAAAAAATTACTAGAATTTTGTCACTTTTATTACAGTTGTTCCTATATTCTACAGAAGATCTGTTTTAACAATATCAATTTAAGAGATGACTGCCATTTATGGAAGCTCCTATTGTCGGGAGTACAGTATCAGTATGGGAAAAACAGACTACTGAATTATTTTTGAGCTCCATTTACACAAAGATATGTTTTTACACTGCTGGTCATTTTTATGAACAACCATAATGGGAGTCTCCCTGCTAATTTAACACTCTATATTTAAAAAAAAATGCACAGTCAAAATAAATCCTTGCAGTAGAAAATTACTGTAGAACAGGTAACAGTCCCAATACCAATCCAGTGCTTTCTATGTCACTGGAATGCTACAAAATGTATACCATCCTGTTCACTGGGCAGAGGTATTAGTACAAATAAGACCTGGCAGAAAAAGAGTTGCAATATATATTGCCTTTTAGAGCTGGGCGATATCTCAATACCTTAAAAATATCAATATAACTTAATTTGCGATATAAGATGACACTATATCGATATAAACGGTATAGTGTTATACTGTACTTGAAAATCCGCTTGCTGTCTTCTCCATTTAAAACAGTGCAATACATAAAGTTATAAGCTGCAGCTCCGACTGTGTTTTCAGCCTTCCATGAAATAAACCACAGTATAAAACTCATAACTCAAACTTCAGTGACAGATTACTGCATCCTAAATGCACAAAGGAGCGTTACCGCAGGTCCTTCCTCTCAGCAGCTGTTAGACTTTATAACCATCACTGCTCCCAACAAACTTGATAAGGATTAAATACATGCTGACCTCTGCTAAAACATACACTCTGCCTATACTACTGTACTGTAAATAGTCTGACATTCTCAGTATTCCAATACATATTGAACATTATTATTGATATTCTTTCTTATTTATGGGATTGTCTTGTATTGTTTCTTTTGTAAAAAAAAATGAACAAATTTAATAAACATAAACATATTCTTTCTTATTTCTTTATATATTGTTCTTAACATTTAGGAACCTTTGTGTGACTCTTTTTATCTGTTGCTGCTGTTACACTTGAATTTCCAATCCGTGGGACAATAAAGGCTGTTTCTATTATATTCTATTTGATTCATTAAGCAGTGCTATACAGGTAGTCCCCGATTTACGAGCGAGATCCGTCACAACGAGGCGCTCGTAAACCGGAAATCTCGTAATTTGGAACGGCCGCCATTTCTCTCGTAAATCCGGAAATCCGCTCGTAAATTGGAACGGTTTTCGCTAGCGCGACTAAAAACACTCTATTTTCATCTAAAAACTACTTTTGAGTGCATAAAAATGATCGGAAACGTGTGTTTATATGCTTAACTAACTAACTGTAGTGAAAAAACACATGAAAACTCAGTATTTTTTTCGTTTTTTCCAAAAATGTGCAGCTCATAAGTCTGGAACCTCGCAGATCAGAGCGCTCGTAAATCGGGGACTACCTGTATACGTTATGAGAGGAAAAGTGGGAGGTTGCGCCACAACATTAATACTGTAAAGCAGCAGCTTATCATATTGCTAAAGACACAGTCCCAGTCTCAACTATGGAGCAAAATGGCTAAAGTTAGCCATTGCGTTAGCCACTTATGTAAGGACTGTGTCTTTAGCGATATGATAAGCTGCTGATTTATTAATGTCATGGGGCCACCTCTCACTTTTCTTCTCATAACGCGCAGCATAGCTAAATGGGTTTTGACCCGTAGTTTGTTTCAGGGAAGGAGGCTGAAGTCTGTCGGAGCTGCAGCTGCAGTTCTCACACTCTGCCGCCCGCTTTTTGACCAACACACGAAAATATGACCACATCACTCCTGTCCTGTCCTCTTTACACTGGCTCCCGGTTCAGTTCAGGATACAGTTCAAGCTGCTGCTGTTTGTTTTCAAAGCTCTGAATGGACTCGCACCTCTCTACATCTCAGAACTTTTGAAAGTCCATCAGCCCAGCAGAGATTTACGATCTGCCAGTCAACACCTGCTGGAGGTGCCTCGCTCAAGGTACAAACAATGGGGAGACCGGTCATTTTCTGTTGCCGGCCCAAAAGCCTGGAACAGCCTCCCCCTTGAGCTGCGTGCCACCTCTGATCTGACTCTGTTAGACTGAAGACCCACTTGTTCAAAAAAGCTTTCAGTGTGTAACTTTTATTACTTTGGTATTTTAGTATGTAGCATTTTTATTTCCATTGCCTCCTTTTATTGCTGTTGTTTTTTATTCTATTTTCACTGATTTATTGTACCGGTTTTTATATTTTCTGTCCTGTTAAGCACCTTGGTCAATGCAAGGCATTGTAGGAAGGTGCTATACAAATAAAGTTTATTATTATTATTATTATTATTATTACTCTTACTAATGTGAAGGTGGCACAGCTGAAGAGGATTATTATTTCATATATGTAAATAAAGTATAAAAATAAACTAATATATTTAAATAGTTTATTTTTCAAATATTTATTTTGTACAGTTACAGCTGTGTACTATATGTGCCTGTGTGACAACTGGGACAAAGCTTTGACTCAGAAATATATTTTTATTACTTCAGGGGGAAAGAATTTGATATTGTATATCGCCATTGATTCGCCCTGAGTTCCTTAGGGCTCTGGATGTTGTGGGGTTGTGTTGGCTTACGCGACTCTGCAATATCGCGTGGACATCGGGGGCAGTTCCCTTGGATTGGCAGACTGGGGTGGTGGTTCCCCTATTCAAAAAGGGGGACCGTAGGGTGTGTTCCAACTATAGGGGGATCACACTCTTAAGCCTCCCTGGTAAGGTCTATTCAGGGGTTCTGGAGAGGAGGGTCCGTCGGATAGTCGAACCTCGGATTCAGGAGGAGCAGTGTGGTTTTCGTGCTGGTCGTGGAACACTGGACCAGCTCTACACCCTCAGCAGGGTCCTGGAGGGTGCGTGGGAGTTTGCCCAACCAGTTTACATGTGCTTTGTGGACTTGGAAAAGGCATTCGACCGCGTCCCTCGGGGGGTTCTGTGGGGGGTACTCCGGGAGTATGGGGTACCAGGCCCATTGATATGGGCTGTTAGGTCCCTGTACGACCGGTGTCAGAGCTTGGTCCGCATTGCCGGCAGTAAGTCAGGCTCGTTTCCAGTGAGAGTTGGACTCCGCCAAGGTTGCCCTTTGTCACCGATTCTGTTCATAACTTTTATGGACAGAATTTCTAGGCGCAGCCAAGGTGTTGAGAGGATCCGTTTTGGTGGCCTTAGAATCGCTTCTCTGTTTTTTGCAGATGATGTGGTCCTATTGGCTTCATCAGATCGTGATCTACAGCTTTCGCTGGAGCGGTTTGCAGCCGAGTGTGATGCGGCCGGGATGAGGATCAGTTCCTCCAAATCCGAGGCCATGGTCTTGAGCCGGAAAAGGGTAGCATGCCCTCTCCGGGTCGGGGAGGAGGTCCTGCCCCAAGTGGAGGAGTTTAAGTATCTCGGGGTCTTGTTCACGAATGAGGGAAAACTGGAGCGTGAGATCGATAGGCGGATAGGTGCAGCATCCGCAGTGAAGCGGGCGCTGTACCGGTCTGTCGTGGTGAAGAGAGAGCTGAGTCGAAAGGCAAAGCTCTCAATTTACCGATCGATCTATGTTCCCACCCTCATCTATGGTCATGAGCTTTGGGTTATGACCGAAAGAACGAGATCTCGGATACAAGCGGCTGAAATGAGTTTTCTCCGCAGGGTGTCTGGACTCTCCCTTAGAGATAGGGTGAGAAGCTCAGTCATCCGGGAGGGACTCGGAGTAGAGCCGCTGCTTCTCCACATCGAGAGGAGCCAGTTGAGGTGGCTCGGGCATCTGGTTAGGATGCCTCCTGGACGCCTCCCTGGTGAGGTGTTCCGGGCATGTCCCACCGGGAGGAGGCCCAGAGGAAGACCCAGGACACGCTGGAGGGACTATGTTTCTCGGCTGGCCTGGGAACGCCTTGGGATTCCCCCAGAGGAGCTGCTTCAAGTGGCTGGGGAGAGGGAAGTCTGGGCCTCCCTACTTAGGCTGCTACCCCTGCGACCCGACCCCGGATAAGCGGACGAAAATGGATGGATGGATATCGCCATTCATCTTAAAAATATCAATTTCAATTTTGGTCCATATCGCCTAGCCCATTAAGCATCTGTTTAAAACCTGCTTCTTCCATCTTCGAAACATCTCCAGACTTCGCCCATCTCTGACTTTTCCTGATGCTGAGAAACTCGTCCATGCCTTTGTCTCCTCCAGGCTCGACTACTGCAACTCCCTGTTTATTGGTATCCCTGGCAAAAACCTTCAGAAACTTCAATACATTCAAAACAGTGCAGCAAGGATTCTGTTGAGAGTTCGTAAATTTGAACATATTACACCCATTCTCCATAACCTCCATTGGCTTCCTGTCACCTACAGAATTCAGTACAAAACTGCTCTCATTACCCATCAATGCTTGCACGGCACTTCACCTGACTATCTAAAGGACATTCTTGCACCATATTCATCCACCCGGTCTCTACGATCACAGAACAGTAATTTCCTTCATATTCCTCGGACCAAGTTGAGGACCATGGGAGACCGAGCATTCTGTGTGGCTGCCCCCCGCCTGTGGAACTCCCTCCCTGATGACCTGAGAGCTCCACAGTCACTGGTTGACTTTAAAAGCAGCATAAAGACCTTTCTTTTTAAGCAAGCCTATTCTGCCTCCACATGATTTTATCTTTGATCTTAGCTGATATCATTATTGATTTTACTTGATTTTATCACTTGTTTTATTTTATTTATTTTTTAAGCAAGCCTAATCTGCATCCACATGATTTTATCTTTGATCTTAGTCGATATTATTATTGATTTTATTTGATTTTATCACTTGTTTTATTTTGATCTTTGCTTTATTACACTTTGTAGCACTTTGAGATTTTTATTAATGAAAAGTGCATTATAAATGGAATTCATTATTATTATTATTATTATTATTATTAGCCCCTAGCTCCTTAATCCCAATAATATTTTATTCCTAGCTAAATTTAGTGCATAGCTGTATATGACCATATATGAAATGGGAAAACATAATTGTTTAATGCTGCTAAGCTATTCTGTCTTCACACACTGAAAAATAAAAATAGTTTATTCTTTGTTTCAGATTGTCTGGTCAACTGTTTAACAGAAAATCAGCAGACACACCAAATTCTATCAACATCTGTAAAACTGACTGACTTATAAGGTTAGGGTTTTATTTAGGGTTGGCTTCTAAAGTTAAGGAGTTTTAGATGTGTATCTAAAGATTAGTTCCTGAACGGTTCATTAAAAGTCTATACGTTTGTTAATGAAATATTCTGCCAAGAGAAAGACTAATGAACAAACTAACGGACCCAGACAATTGCATCGTCTTCCGCCAAGATAGGAAAATCAAAAAAGCATCTAAATGGAGATGTGGCCAGATTCTGTAACTGTTCTTGTCCACAAATAGCATAGCAAAAGCCCAGACACTACATATTGAGTATTTTTAATGAAAAAAAAAAAAGTTTTGTATTAACATTTTGAGTGAGAAAAAAATAAAAAAAGATTTCAGGTCTGCTAGTGAAAGGTTTCTTGGCATTAAATAACGATTTTAGAATCTGTCAAAAAAATATTTTTTAATCAAAATTACCTATTCACTTGCAAGAGAACTAGTAAAATGACTTGAAGAATTGAACAAATATGGTATTAGAGGACCAGCATTACAGTGGGTATCTAGCTACTTGAACGATAGGAAACAGTTTGTACAAATAAATGATGTAAGATCTGACCTCTGTAATATCACATGTGGAGTTCCCCAAGGCTCTGTACTTGGACCAAAGCTATTTATTTTATATGTGAATGACTTGGTAAATGTGTCAGGACTCCTTAAATGTGTACTTTTTGCTGATGATACCACATTTTTCTGTTTAGGTGAAGATATAGAACAAATGTTGGAATTGATAAAGACAGAATTTGTCAAGATACAAACTTGGTTTAAAATAAATAAATTATCATTAAATCTAGAAAAAACTAATTACATGATATTCAGTAATAAAAAGAAAACTGTTGATGTTCCACTCAAAATTGAGGGTGTTGAGATTTGTAGAGTGAATGAGGTGAAGTTTTTGGGTGTCATTATTGATGACAAACTGACATGGAAACAACACATAAATTCTGTAAGAATAAAAATAGCTAAATCGATTGCAGTACTGTACAAAGTCAGAGACCTATTGAATGATAAAGCTCTGTATTTGTTGTATAACACAATCATTGTTCCACACTTAATCTATTGTATTGATGTTTGGGGGAAAGCGTGTAAAACAATCACAAAGCCTATTTTTGCAGGTAGTCCTCGACTTACGAGCGCTCTTACTTACGAGGTCCCGGACTTACGAGTATGCATCTCATAAAAAAATAAAAAAAAATAATTTTTTTTTTTAAATAAATGAATACATGTACAGTACTGTACAGTCACCAAGCACTTAGCCTATCCTAACACAGTTTTTAAAGATGAAGGAGTGAGTTGAATTGTCTCCCTTTCACATAAAGGGAGCTAGCTCCCTTTATGGGAATGGAGCCTGCAGGGAGGAGGGAGACAATTCAACTGACTCCTTAACTGTGTTAGGATAGGCTAAGTGCTTGGTGACTGTACAGTACTGTACATTTATCTATTTATAAATAAAAAACAATAAAAAAATAAAAATACTGTATATACAGTACTGTATATTTTTAATAAATAGATAAATGTACAGTACTGTACAGTCACCAAGCACTTAGCCTATCCTAACACAGTTTTTAAAGATGAAGGAGTCAGTTGAATTGTCTCCCTCCTCCCTGCAGGCTCCATTCCCATAAAGGGAGCTAGCTCCCTTTATGTGAAAGGGAGACAATTCAACTCATTCCTTCATCTTTAAAAACTGTGTTAGGATAGGCTAAGTGCTTGGTGACTGTCCAGTACTGTACATGTATTCATTTATAAAAAAGTTTAAAAAAAAAAGTAAAAAAAAAAATATATATATATATATTTTTTTTACTATGTGATCCTACTTACGAATTTTTGACATACGAGCGCCCCCTAGGGACGGAACTCGCTCGTAAGTCGGGGACTACCTGTATTACAGAAAAGAGCTGTAAGAATTATCACTAGAAAACATTACCGTCATCCATCAAGTACATTATTTCATCAACTGAAGTTATTGAAGTTCAGTTATGTATAGGGCTCAAAATAATGCATTACCTTTAAATATCCAAATGCATTTTGTTAAAAGACAAAGTTGTTATAATCTTAAGGGGACAGAGATGTTTGTAAAACCACAATTCAGAACTAGTTTGAAGGGACGTTCTACCTCAATCCAGGGAATTAGATTATGGAATGGCTTGGAGAATGTAGTTAAAAATGCCAAGTCAATGTTTACATTTAAGAAAATGATCAAAACGAATGTGTTAAAAAATATATATATGAAATAGCGTAATGTGTATTGTATTAGTTAGAAAATTAGAAAGAGTTAGTCATTTTGTACTGTTGGTTGAAGATTATTATTGTTTAATCTGATTGTTGGAAAAAAGGGGCAGATATAATAAGATTTATTCTTCTTTCTGCTACCTTTCATTTTTTTATATTTTGTACATTATCATTTATGGGATTGTCTTGTATTGTTTCTTTTGTAAAAAAAAAATGAACAAATTTAATAAACATAAACATAAACTAGTAGGTTTTGAGTAGACGATCACTAAGTCGTAACACAGGTGTATTCCGAGTTTAGCTTCATATCATTACCTTATTGAAAAGTTTTACATTGTGTTCTATGAAAACGCGAAACACTTGGGCATTTGGGTGAAAGTACCCAGGGTAAAGCTGATTTTGTCAGGATGACATACTAGTAAACTTTATTTATATAGCACCTTTCACAGACATTGACATCACAAAGTGCTTCACAAGCAAAAATAAAAAGAGAAAAAATACATAAAATTAATTAAAAGCCAGTCTGAATAAATACGTTTTAAGATCTTTTTTAAAAGAGTCGATAGAGTCTGAGCTGCGCAGTGACAGAGGGAGAGCGTTCCAAAGCCTCGGGGCCATCACTTGGAATGCTCTGTCTCCACGTGTTTTAAAATACGTTCTTGGTACCATCAGTAGCATTTGATTTGAAGATCTCAAAGTCCTGGTGGGACGGAGAGGCTTCAAAAGGTCCGATAAATATTTGGGAGCCTGACCATGCAATGCCCTGAAAGTTAAAACCAAAATTTTAAAATGACTCCTGAAATGCACGGGGAGCCAATGCAGGGAGGCCAGAACAGGAGTGATATGGGCTCTTCTATTGGTTCTAGTTAGCAGCCTTGCTGCAGCATTTTGCACAGACTGAAGTCGAGCTAAAGAAGATTTGTTCAGACCCATTAAAAGACTGTTACAGTAATCTAACCGAGACGAAATAAAAGCATGAACAATCATCTCCAGTTCCTTCTGTGATACAATACATACTAGGAGCTTCTAATTGCTCATTGGTGCTCCGGAATCTCAGATGTCAGCAAAGCTGCTGGCAGACTTGTCAGTGCTTTGTCTGCTCACTCAGGGTAAAAAAAAAAAGTAGAGGCAAGGAACCAGAAGATGCCACAAGAGAGAGGAAATAGGCTACTGGATCAAACTTTGCAGGATGAAAAATCAGGCAGAGCAAGTCCAGAAATCCAACTTTTGATGGCCCGAGAGAAGCAATTTATTTAAGAGAAGCCAGAAAGAGTTGACAAAGTCTCCCACCTGTCACCTCTTCCACTCTCATCCATGTTCTCCTTCACCAGACTCAATTCAAAGAGGGGGATAATTAAGGAGGTTGAGAATATAAAAGAAATTCTCAGCTAAGAACTAAAAACACAAGCTGAAAAAAATGTAAAAAATGCAAATGAGAACATGGAACAATTGTGTGGGGAAATGTAAAGTGATTTGTGGCCTCTGTGGCGACTATGCCATAGCTTTGACGATAGTGCGTTGGAGGGTTGATTTCATGCGCCATGTCTCTGAGGCCTCTGGTCTTTTATCAACTTTAAACGGCTTAAATGAGAGTTGGCTGTTTGAATGCAGGCGGTTCTCCAATACCAGATCCCCCAGAGGTGACTTCAGCGAGGTAACACATTCACGTTGATACGCCTTTATGGATCCACGAATATCAACCAGCAGAATGAGCCACACAATGCAGCTACATCCACCGATGTGCACAAAGAAAATAATCTCATTTAGGCTTTTGTCTGGTTTCTTGGTCCTGTTCGAGGAGGAACAAACAATAGTGGATTTAATTGATCATCTATGGCCACACACACACAAATGACTGATCGACCTGAGCCAAGCAGTGGCGTGACTCATTAACACCATGAAACATCAATGTAAACCTTTTCAAGAAAGTTACTTGACTTGAGACTGTGCCAAACACTTTAATACCTTTTTATTTATTTATTTATTTATTAGGGTTTGTTTAACCAGGCAAATGAGATCACAGATCTCTCTTGCAAGGGAGGCCTGGGCCTAAAGGCAGCCTAACACAGCCTAACACTTCAATAACTAGACTCACTACACTGATGAGCAATCACTATATTATTGATGCTGTGTTGATGTCCAAAACTCTTGAAAGCTTTTCTAAAATTTTAATAAGCTCTGATAGCATGTCCATAAACATAACAAAAATAGATATTGGTATCTAACAATTGTCTATTACTGTAAGTGTACGGTATATATATGACTGTGATGGGGTGAAAGGGCACAGACAACGATGTTGTCCATGGTGTAAATCAACAAACAGTTCAAATTAAATTCAGTTCAGTTTATTTAGTACCGGTATATAGCACCGAGTCACAACATAAGTTGTCTCAGGGCACTGAACAGAAACATTCATATATACAAACTATTTATCTGAGGAGCAGACTGCTTTGAATTTAACTCCATCGCAGAACTCTCATCTTGAGCAAGCACGAAGGCAACAGTGGAAAGGAAAAACTCCCTCATGAAGAAAAAACGTTTAGCAGAAAGGAGCTCAGGACAAGTGGCCATCTGCTATTCTTCAACCAATCAAAGAGTATGACACTGTAGCTATCAGGTGGAATATTTAGAGCTCGCCTGTTGATGACTACCAGCCTATTCAAACCATTTCATCATTAAAGTAGTAGATTTCAAGAGTGCCACTCAAGACTGCTTCAGGTGGAAGTGGTCTTAATAAAAATAAGGTCCAATCTGGAGCCAAAGTATGACATTTTCTATCATAAACATTTGTGGAGTTACACCTTGGACAACCTGTACTATTTCATAAATGGATAGCAGTATTTCCCCTACATTACCTGCCTTGGCAGTGTGCTCATCTTCCATGATTTTGTCAGGGTGGGGGGTGGAGGAGACAGACACATATGAGTTGCGTGCTGTTTGGGTGGGGTGGGGGTTCGGAGGCTGCTCAGCGTGAGCGAATCGGAATGCTACTTCTAACTTTTTAGCTAGTACATAATTGTGCGCCACTAGCTTAGCGTCAGTGGTTGGCGACGGGGGTGAGGGGTGGGTTCAGTGGGCAGGGGGCTCGGTTCTGTTGACAGCAGGGCAAGGCGCCCTACTTGTATAATGGTAGGGGAAACACTGGACAGGTAGGGACAGTCTAAGGGACAAAGTGTTTAACATTTTTATGTTACTGGATGTCAGGCTGGGACATAGACAAGGTTTTAATGAAAGGATCATCTATAACCTTGACCTTTGATCCCAGGACCATGAAATCCATAGTAATCATTCTTGATCCATGAGGTGTCCAGATGTGTGCTTTGACATTTCAGTATGAAAGAGTTATGAATTCCGAGCCTAGACAAAAAGTTATCCATAGAGACAGATTGTACCTTACCATAATAGTCCTTGTCTTAGGACAGGCATATAAAAAAGATACAAAAAGGCCCATCATTCCTTGAAAGAGCACATATTGACCATCAAATTCTATGCCAGAGTTTTACACTAAGATTATCTTATAATGAGATTGGACTGATTCAGTATAGCCATTTAGGACTAACTTTATAAATGACGTTTGCAGTCTCAAATCTTGCATCTTCTGCTAGGGCTTAAAGCACATGTTGAAAATGATGCTCGGCTACTACCACACAGAGATATAACTCAATATCTGTAAAACTGACTGAGTCCAGAACTATTTTTGTGTGGACTAAGTTCAATTAGTTGTGGCGGCCAGCTTGAATGAGGTGACTCCAAAATGTAATCAGTTATAGATGATCGCTTTTTGCAAATTTCACAAAAATGAATTGTCCGTCTGTTCGTAAAACATGAAAATGCCTATAGCACAATTAGATTTTGAGTATATTGAGCTTGACTTTGGAGTGGTAGTAGCTGACAGTCACCTAAACTAAACACACACTCAGAGCTCTACATAATAAACTAAATATTCCCTTAAAACTTCAAGCTAACTAACCATTGTGTGTTAGGAAAATAACTCGCAACCCAGAAGATTTAAATGAAACTCTTGGAACATAATTACTGAATGTACAGTACTCCTTTAACTGATTTGCTTTAGGAATAAACCCAAATAAAAATGGTCGCCACTGCTTGTCAACTTTAGCAAACACAAAAATGGCTGCGAGTCTGTCAGTTTCATAGAAAATAATTAACACACAGGACACTAAATGACACTAAACGAAACTGTTATAGACTTTTCATCATCTAAATGATGATAATCATATAAATGAAAAGCAAGGAATGAAATAACTACTGTGGAGTAAAACTACAACTTGGATGTGCATTCTGTCACTGAATACCATAAATGTGTGAAATACATCCTGTGTTTCAGGTTAATGACCTGTGATATGATGTTCTGCATTAAATAAGTGCATGGACAGCCCCCTCTAGTGAACAGTAGAAAACAGGCTCTGCAGCAGGGCTGGTGGCACAAAGGGTCACTTTTTTTTTTTGCATTACGTATTTAGGGTGTCACTGGAGCCAAGTTATCTGTTCAGCATGGAAAAGTTTATGAAAATTCGCAAAGCAATTTTAGAAGACACAATAAGGTGTTCAAAAGATGCAACTAAATGAAAAATCAGCTGCTTGCATGCTGTGAACGGATTGTAGTCAGATTTGCAGTGTTTCTGACTGAGGTCCTTCTTTTCAATTATTAATGTGTATGCCAGTGTTTTGTGCATTTGCCTGCCGTGTTAGCAAAATATCTTGTGAAACACTGGACAGGTTTAAATGTAACTCTCAAAAAGTAATCAATGGAGGTAACTTCCTTGGCAAACACAATAATGGCTAAAACTCAGTCAATTTTACAAATACCGTAAGCTAAAACCAGGTGCTGGCTCAGATGACTCATCCAAAACTTGCACTGAGCACCAATGGATCAAGTACGACCTGTGTTTTACAATCAATTGTTAGCCAAATATGTCATGACCCATTAAATTGATTTAATTTAACTTTTTTACCACTAATCACTTAACACACATCTATAGCCAATTAACTTTTAGAGACTATTCAATTTGCGATGGCCACCACAGCCAACCAACCTTGGAAAACACAAAAGTGGGTACCGGTATACCCCTGAAAATTTTATAGACATTGAACTAAAATTTGGTGTCCTAGTAGAAGAGCATCATACACAACACATACATTGACAACAACACTTTTGCGCGATATCTTTATGCAAAACTTTGACATTAACTGCTGGAGTTAACCCCGTTTCTTAGCAAATAATCTCTTGAACCACTGGATGGATTTTAGTGAAACTCTCAGACAGTACTCACTACCTGTACATCTGAAACTGATTCACTTCTGGAGTCAGTTCGATTCAAAATGGCCACCATAGTAATGCAATCTTGGCCAACACTAAGAATGGTTATAAATCAGTGAATTGCACAGATACGGAGCTAACATTTTGTCAGTGCAATCTTGCCATATATGAGGTTCTGTGTAATGTTATTTTCAAGGTTTAAGCAAAATACCTCTAACTCTGTCATTTCTCTACACAAGAGGATTTCAGTCTAAAATTTTGGCATGAAAGAATGGAGTCAGTACCGTAGTGTTTTTTTTCCCTTCAGTACTTGCAAATCACACTGATTACCAGCATTTGAAACGTACAGTATGGAAACAGCTCTTCTAACGACTTGCGCAGCTAACTGAGATGCATCTCTTTCTGTTTGTGTCGATAGTGCAAAAATAATATCTATATCTCCACACTCATTGTCTTTTTTTCCCTCCACACACTCACTGGAGTGTTAACCTCATGCTGACACAGGACGCTCTCAGCTACAGGTGGCTAAACAATACAGTACCAGACTCTATTTAGAGGGAAGTTTACCCGGTGAGTGCAGGGAAATGACAGATCAATGAGATCCATCAGGTTTTTTTGGCGCACTATACTGTCCCTTGATCTTTCATTGCCTACTCTACTTCTTTTGTTTACTCCAGTTTTACAGAACCTATTTTTACCCCCACTGCTCTGAGGGCATATTCAAACGTGGAACTGCAACTGGGTGTCTGCTTTGCGACCCAACACTCTGCTCACACTGTGCACTTGGTGATGAAAGCGATCTGTTGTGTCAACTGCTTTATTGGGGCAACACAACTTACTTTAGTCAAGTACTTCTCTACTGACATAGTGGCTCAGCTCCTGCCCTGATTCAACACCATCCTTGTCTCAAAGTGCTCCTTTTTAAGGTTGGAGATGCGTTTGGTTTCATGGGGTCACTGGACATGAGTCAACATGAGCACATCATTTAAATTTGCCAGATTTAGACGTAAAGTAGCTGATTTTCTTCTGCGTCCCAGGCATGTTCCTTTTTTTCTTTTTACCACGCCCTTTAAGGTTAGCCATAGTGGATCCATCTCCATCTATCCCAGCATCCTCCTTTGTTTAACCTCTGCTAATCCTCCTTCATTACATCCATTAACCTTTTCCATGGTTTTCTCCTTTTCCAAATTCAATGTCCTTTGTCCAGTACGCTTAACATCTTCATCTGCACCACCTCTGGATCTACCTCCTGTCTTAGTGTTGGCACTGCTATATCCAAACTACACATCAGAGCAGGTCTATTTACCAACAACGTCCTGATCCAATCGAGGTTTTCTTTTTTTCCATTGATATCAGAGAAGGGGCCACACTCAAGGATCTACTGTCCATGGCTTTATGTAAGCTGTGCCGGTTGCAACGGGATGGAAAATGGCTGGAATCTTTCAAGAAGTTTCCATAGATTGTTAAGCTATGAAATTTTGCACATTTGTAAACTTTTCATGGGTAGTTGTTGAAACTCATGAGAAGAAACAGGAAACCATATTTTAAATTCCAGGTTTACCATAAATTTCTTCCTATGAAAAATATTTGTCATCATTGCATGCGCACGACTAACGCAGTCTTCTGCATTTAACCCATCACACACGTAAAATACTCACAAGTGGAACAGCGGGCAGCTCTTTAGGTGCCCAAGGAAAGCTTCCACCTATGAAAACTGGAATTTTGTGTCTATCTGCTCTACGGTGCTGCAGCGTGTTCAAGGTATTTTAAAATACAAAATGAGGGTGGCTCGGGAATGAGACGCCAAATAGAAACCGTCAGATCAGCGAGCCGGAGGAAACACTGGGAAAATATTCAAACTGAACTCTGTGTTGCAGCCGGTTTTAACCCTGCAGCCTTCTTGCTGTGAGGAATCGGCTCTAACCTCTGCATCCACTATGCCACCGTATTATCTATATTATATATTCTCTGGTTAAAGATAAGGGCTAGGATTAATGGGTAAGAGCAATAAATTAAAGATTAATTAGGCTATGAGATAATTTCCTGAGGATTTGGATTTATGACGTGACAAAGGAACCAAGCAACCAAGAGATCTAAAACTGTTTTTACAGGACTACATTTCATTTCAACAGATTAGACCAAAGGATCAGGCTTGGAATGTGATTTTAATTTCTGTCCACGAAACTCAAGACGCTTTCTTTTAGCTCTATGTTAGAAATTCTACTCGTTATTTACAAAAGAATCATCCCTATAATGAGAACTCAGAGTAACGACATGAAGATCAATACCAAAATCCACACTTTTTACCTCCTCATATAATGGTAATGTTTAATAAAATAAAAAAAATTGGAAGTAAACTTTATGACTGGCTGCCATCTACACCATTATTCATGAAAGTGACTGAAAACATCCATGAAAGAACTGTCTTGTGATGGTGATGGTTAGGCAGTGGTGGGATGCAACTAAGTACAAGTACTGTACTTCATTACTGTACTTAAGTACATTTTTCATGTATCTGTACTTAAGTAAATGTGAGTACTCTTGACTTTTACTCCACAAGATTTTACATTAAGTATCTGTACATTCTACTACACTACATAATGCGTTATGTTACAAGTTACATTCATGTTGCGTTTTTTTTTTATTTGTTCGTTAGTTTCAAAGTAACCAATGGCGAGAGGGGAGTTGCTCCATTGAATCAATGCAAAATGGGCAGGTAACGTTGGACCCACCTTCAAGAAGAGCTGGGCCAATGACGTATATTCTAGTATATACATCATTGAGATGTAAAAATGGATTCCAAAATGGGTTCCATCGTGGAAAGTCAGCCAGAAGACACGCACCACCCATGGCCTTATTGAAAGACTATTGAAAGACTGTTCAGTACAGCAGGACAGATTCTCTCTCCCAAAAGAGCCAGACTGGACTCAAAAACTTTGAAAACCAACTTCTTCTGATCTTGAACAAGAAATTCTTGCTGCAATATTAAAATGTCCGTTCATGGGATGTTAGGAGATAAGAGATGTCTCCAAATGGTTGGACACTCTGGTCCAAGTTTTGAAAATGGTGTCATGAAGTTGAAATATTGTTCACTATTGACCCATTACAAGCTTGACTAGACAGTATTTTAACTAGAATTGATATTATCCAGCGCCTATTTCTTTGTTAGGTGTGTCTAATGCTCCTTTTTTTCAGGCAGACAACTTTTACTTAAACGTGTTTACTGCAGTTAAAATGACACATTGATTTTGTTTTGTGTTAAATAAAAACTTTCAAAGGTATAATAATTCCTCTTTCTTGTTTTGCTTAATGGCACTTAACTCTGCATGTCATCCCTGAAATTCTGACGCACAGAATCACAAGTCCAAGTGTGGACGGTGTCGCACAACAAAAACATGCATTATCAGCTGCATTGTTCTTTAAAATGGCTCAACACTATTAATGTATTACAGAAAATATACATACGGTAGGTACACTTAACAATATTGTATGCTATTGCATTAGGTAATACATTCAGCAAGTACTTTTACTTTTAATATTTTAAGTACTTTTAAAAGCAAGTACTTATTACTATTAAGTAAAAACGTTAAAGCTGTACTTCCATTTTTATAAGAGTATATTTTTGTGTTTATTTGTACTTTTACTTAAGTACAGTATTTGAGTACTTTCTCCACCACTGTAGTTTGGGTACTGGTTCATATTTATGTAGATTTGTTGAATACCGGTAAATCATAAAGGTGCTTTGTTTACACTGAGTGCATACCCGCGTTTCCAAAGTACTTATCGATATATCTGGAAACCTACAGGAGTAAACTCTTTCATCTGCCCCATCTGATACAGTTCAGGGTAACCGCATTTCTTGTGTTTGATATACTTTGCAGTGAGTACCTAGTTTAAATGAAACATTGGGATGATTTTAAAAGCAGCAAGTAGTGAAATGGGGGGAAATGAACAATGGGTCTTGAGTCATGATAATGAGGGGGTCACCATAAAGGGTGGGTTTGGGGGTGTCAGACTCTTACCATCGGGGTTGGCGCAGATGAAAACCCGGACGCTGCGCCCGATGGGGACATGGTTCGGCGGCAAAGCGTTGATGTTGCCGCTGATGGCCGCCCTGCGCAGCGCTGACTCCCGCGGGCAGGGCTGCCTGCTCCCCACTCCCGACGGCCACATGGGAGGCGACTTCCAGCGTGGCTGTACACACACACACGCACGTACGGATACACACGCATAAACACGCACAGACAAGGTCACGTTAGCACGCAACCAGGTGTGCAAACGGAGGCTTTCATACACACAGGGCGTTAAAGACTTATTTTTTTAAACAACTTTTACCATATAATCCCTGACTTACGAGCGAGTTCCGTTACTACGACTATCTCACAAGACGAAAATTTGTACATGTATGTCGGAACACGAAACACGCAAGTCCGGATTTTCGGTCGTAAGTCGGAAAATGTATGCTAGCGCTACTACGAACACTCGTTTTTCATCACAAACGTTCATACTAGTTTGGTATGGTTATAGTCAGGTATTTTTTCTATTGTACTTTTTATTTTTTTTATTTTTTTATCATATTCGTTATCTCTTATGTAAATTGGACTCTGAGTCTGTAATAAAGCTACAGTATCTATCTATCTATCTATCTATCTATCTATCTATCTATCTATCTATCTATCTATCTATCTATCTATCTATCTATCTATCTATCTATCTATCTATCTATCTATCTATCTATCTATCTATCTATCTATCTATCTATCTATCTATCTATCTATCTATCTATCTATCTATCTATCTATCTATCTATAAACATGCTCAGAAACTTGTTTCCAAATGGTTAGCTAACACACTTTCATCTAAAAACACATAAAAGTGCTGTATTTTCTGTATGTTCTTTACAAATTTACTGTTCGTTAGTGAACTTGTAAGTCCGGAGCCTCGTATGTCGATGCGCTCGTAAGTCGGGGACTACCTGTAGGCTCAATTTTAAATGCTATTTAATGCTTTTATATGTAATCCAAAATGCTTTCGGAGCCATTTTGGATTTAAGGGTTTCCGCTTACTGTTTTACCAGATAAACACAAATCAATTGGTGACATGTGCCTTAACGCCCACTGGAACATACACCGACCACACCAGTCAAGTTGGGATGAATTTGCCACAATCTTTTTGTTGTTGTTCTCTACACACAGTAGACTCAAAGCATCTGTTACAAGGCATTCATGTGGGTATTGTAATAATAGGATCTCTTACGCACAGCCTACTACCGTCATGGTGCATGCGTAATGTGTCTATACATGTCCTTGGACGCATTCATGAATTTTCATGCCACTGTGGGACAAACAGACAAGAACAGAACGAGACGAGACAAAACTCGAGCAAAACGGGGCAAGCATCAGCCGTGTTCCCACCCCGGAGAAGATGCTTGTGAAAGGCGAATAACCGCTAAAAGGCAAAAGGTTATTCCGCCGAGGAGAGGGTGCCAAGAAGTCGATGCTTCGGTTTTCCCAGAGTTCAGTCTATACTGTATCTTGAAAGCTTTGCTTCACAGATTGGGGGGAAAACCTCGAAAAAAAAACAACAAAGCACAATTGGGGAAAGTTGCAGGAGAGTCGACTATTCGAGCACTATTCGGAAATCCTCAAAACGGACAGCTCAAGGAGAGCCCCATCCACGGACAGAGGATAGTAACGACGCTGGAGACACAACAGGAGGAAGACTTCTTGTTGCTCACGTTCATTCGCTTCATTTCGGGGCTTCCGGTAATATCCAAACGTGGAGGGCGGGAAGAGGAGGTTAAAACCGCCCATTGGAGTGACCGTGACCGAGAGGCAGCGTCGGTGGACGGTGAAAAGGACGTCGGTGCGCTCCTCGCAGCGTCCTGCTGCTTCTGAGAGCCGACTGAGGAGCTCCGAGAGCAGGGAGAGCATAAAGCTTCCCTAAAGGCGCGTGACTTCCGGTTTAAGTTTTTCACAATAAACTACAGCTTTAATTTAAACTCGAGTCGGCGTGCTATTATTTAAGAAGTAACGCAACGATCGACTAGCAGTCCGCGAATAAATAACATTGTGTTATGGCTGATTGGATTATTCAAGCAGATTTCAGTTTGATACACTCACCCAGACGTGGCTCTGTGGAGTGGAAAATTTTACGTTGAAAAAAGGTTTACTTCCGGTCCGTTGCTCGGCGTTTTAATGTCCGACTTGAAGGAGCAGTGAGTTCGAAGAGATGCTGAGGACGTTCCGACTCCTCTCCGTCACCTCCTCTGTGGTGGAGGGTGCTCACACAGCCCCTGTTAAAATTGCAATGGACCGCGAAGTCAGCATTGTGTTGTCCTAAGTGACGTTACGTTTTCAAATTATCCACCCAACAAGACATTAGGGTTGTAAAAACTCTTACTTCACACAGCAAACATTCAAATAAAGTTGAAAATGGGATTAATTTTCCACAAACTCCCCAGTTTGTGGTGGCTGCTCCCCCACAAAACAGCCCATCAAGTCAGAGTCACAACAGAAAGTCATCTCAGGGCAAAGAAATATTCATGCAGGACTACATAAGTTAATAATATTAATTATCTGAGGAGCAGATCTGCTTTGAGTTTATCTTCATCTCATTTTGAGCAAGCATGAGGGCGACAGTGGAAAGGAAAAACTCCCTCATGAGGAAGAAACCTTTAGCAGAACCAGTCAGGACAAGTGGCCGTCTGCTTTGACCAGCTGGGTTTGAGAGGACAGGAATTAGGAGGAACAGATACACAATGGCAGGTTGACAATCACATGGTAAGATAGAAATAATTTCAAATTGTTCGAGTACTCGTAAATTATTGTTTGAATTGATTTGTTTGTTTAAAGGGGCAGATATAATAAGATTTCTTCTTCTTTCTGCCACCTTTCATTTTATGTTTTTTTTTTCTTTTCATATTACGTGTAAAATGTTTTTTTTATACATATTTGTTCCCAGTATTTTAAATGTAAAATGAATAAAAATTAAATAAAAATAATTCAACTGTAACAATTTATTTAAAAAAAAAAAGAGATAAATTTGTCCTCTAGTAGTCTAAGCCTATAGCAGCATAACAAAGTCAACACTAACTATAGGATTTATCAAAAAGGAAAGACGTAAGCCCGTTCTGAAAACTGGACCATGTGTCAGCCTCATGGACAAACTGGAAGTTGGTTCCTCTAGATAACTAGAAGATCTTCCACTCATTTTGCTTTTGGAAACTCTAGGAACCACAAGTAAGCCTGCAGTCTGAGAGCAAAGTGCTCTGTCAGGAAAATATGGAACAGTATAATCTCAAATATAAACTGGACCTAGGTTGTTGAGGGCTTTGTCTACAGCTTGCAAGATGGCTTTTGCCATGTAAAATGCAAAACTCCCAGATGTTTCCAAACTCAAATTTCTCATCTCTAAGTCAGTTTTTGAAGTATAAACTTTACAAACAATTATCATCGCTAAGTGTAGCTTAAATTAAAGCTTGTGGGAAGCAGGGGTGCAAAGGGTGCCACAGCGTCCCCTGAGAAGACATGCATGCTCAATTACATAGTTCAAGAATTGATTAAATATGCATATGTGTGTGTTTGTGTGTGTGCGCTCTGATACTAATAACAAAGTTCAACTTCTAGTCCAACAAATAATTTATTTTATAAATCTCTTTCCATTTAGCACAAATGAGAAAACATTGCACATGCTTTAAGGCTAATATAGCTTGACTAAGGCAAATCATTTGCATTTATGTAGCATGTTTTTAAACTTAAGTCTCGCTGCCGTTATGTCATTTTACCCAAGGGCAGCTGGAGAGTTAAGATTTGCATGGCCGTGCTTATATTAGATTGAGTGAATAAATAGAAATATGTCCCTGATGAGACTTTGTGTATAAATCTGACCGAGGCCTCAGGGGTGATTTTGACCCAAGGGCAGCGGGACGTTAAAATATGAACTAAATGTATGACTTTTTTCAAAAGGCATTTTGCTTGTTTGAGCAATGCACTTTGAAAAATGTACAATTCTCTAAGACGACATGTTCAGGGGGGCATTTTTTGATGTACACCGTAATTTAAATAAATCCCGTTGCAGAAAAAAAAAGAGTTTTGCTTTAAAACAGTGCGTGTTTAACTTTTGTATTTTTTAGTAAGGGCCATGAGTGGATGGAGGGAGCAGTAAAGAAGAAGAAAGAGGAGGGGTTTGAATTAATCGCTTTATCGATAAATGCACCTCTGCTCTCTCTGCAGCCTCTGGTTATTCGCGCTGGAGGTTTAAGTGCATTGGACTTGTACTAAATGGAATTGATTACAGTGAGGTGGGGGAAACGCTGAAGCATATGGTTTTCTCCCCTTTCAGTCCCAGTGTTCAAGTGTTTCTCTGAATCTGATGAGCTGTGTCACTTGAACTCAAAGTCCAACATTTTGCACCATTACATTTGGAAAGAAACATGGAATAATCTATAGGCAAGTGTGTAAAGAATGCCCTAGAATTTTATCTCAAGTATTCCAACTTTCGTCCACGTATCTCCCCTTTTACATGTTATGGATACAAAATATTTAAAATAACTTGGTCAAACAGTTTCAGGGACACACTGAACTGAGAAAATTGTATTATCTAAATAGAATAAAATTACATGACTCACTGCTGTGGGTCTTGAGGATGATTCTGACTCTGCAGGTTCATGCCGATCCATTCAAAGTCACGCTCCAGAATAAAGCCGAGGCTCCGGGGGACTGGAGCTGTTCCCAACGGTGCAATGACCTTTCCTTACCTTGATTGTTCCTCTCCCTCTCATCAGCTGGATAAGGTGCACCGACACCAGATACATGCACTGCAGTCTTTTCTTAATGACTTTCTTTTTTAGTGCCAAGTGATGTGATGAAGCAGTCAGTGTGGTTCAGTTTATGGTCTATTTGAAAATATGAAGCCAAAACGTATGAATCATTATCTGCCATGTAAATAAAAAGGGCAGACATACATGGTTTTGTATGCGTTTCTTATAGGGCCTGTTTACACGGCGCGTATTTTGAGTGTAACCGCTACTTTCTCTTTGCGACTTTGCTTATCGCCTACACGACGCTGCTGGCCCCCCTCGATGACACCGATACTTTTCTGATCCTGCTCTCAAGGTGGAAGTTTTTCGCTGACCCCCCGTTGATAATGTAAACATCTCCCGTGGAGCTTTTGTTTGAACACATGCACGCAGCACGCACGCGCAGACAGCCGGCATTTTAACAATGGCGGTGGACTGGACAGTGGACACACGCACCACTTTCTGAACTATAGCTGATGGAATATATTTTGATTCTCATATTTAATTATTCTACACCTTACCTGCATCTGTGTTGGAAGAGAGCCAGCTGCCTGGATCCAGTTGTCTGTTAACGAGGCAGTCGGACATTTCACGTGTCACGCTGCACTATAACATACTAAATGTGCTATATATTAACAGTTTAACAATAATAAACAGTATTTATGTTAGCGTGGGAGATATTTACATTTATCTGAGCTAAATGAAGCTATCTGGACTCGTTACGTCATGCCTAACATGCTGCTGAAAATGAAGACACCAGGTTGATTTTTTATTTATTTGTTTATTCAACACCACAAACTCATGTCACAAACACTGAGAATTAAATTGAACACTTTTAAAAACACGTTAACCGAACTTTAATGAACTGGACTCTGTTGTTTTCATCCTGGTGGACACTGGACCCAGATCCGAACCGCCGGTCCGCTTCGTGGAACAGCTTCGACCTCGCAGGAAAAAAATAAAAATAAAACCTCAGTTGGTTGTTCTGTGATCGAACTAAACACAAGGAAACATTATTAAGAACATGGTTTACCTTGTAGCGCTGCTGTAAATCAGCTGATTCTCACGGACTAAAGTCAGACATGTTGACTCGGTTCCGGTCCAGTCAGCAACTGGTGCGCAGATGAAGCGGTCCACTTGGTGTCAAATCTGTTGACTCTTATCCAAATTCCAGCTTTAACTTGTTGTTAACTTGTTGACAACAACTTGTAGTAGCTGAACTTTTAGCCAGAGAGGAAAACAGGCTGCCTCGTGTGCTCTGTTTACCCCAGGCTGCACACATGCGCAGTAGTGAAGGTTCCAAAGATCACAGCGCCATCTACAGGCCCAGCATGGTAACTACAGTAAATTCATGAGTACGGGGGGTGAGGGGGAGAGAGTCGTATCCACAGAATTCGCCCATGTCAACGCAAAACTTTCAACCTAATTAACATACCCAAAAGTTGCGTTTCCCCCACACAGTGTCCGTGTAAACAGGGCCTTAGTTTGTGTCGACCTGAAACACGAAAAATGATTCAGGAAGTTTTTTAACAGACACTGAACTAAAATGTGGTGCGGTAGTAGCTGAGCGCCATCCCTATCACACACTTTTATTGCTATCCACCTTATTATACGCCCCATGATGCTTTGCGCGAAATGTGCACACGACTTCCGGTTGACCGGAAACACCGTTTGTTTACATGCGAGTAATACAGTTGAAGACAGTCCAAACTTTGTTGTTTTAGTTCATTAAAAATGTGGGAACACCACTCGTTTTGTTAAAAGAGGAGGGACAAATAAAAAGAAATAACAGATGTGACCTGATCGCGCAGACATAATTTAAAACTACATAAATAGCGAACGCGTTTGCTCCGGCCTCTCGGCTAAGGTTTGTTAGCAGCTATCTCGGCTAAAAATACCGGTCGCGTCTGAGATCTATCGTTTTAAGACAGTAAATCTTCCAAAACTCTCATTAATAAACCCTCCCCGAATAAAAAGATGTTACCTGATCGCGCAGACATAATTTAAAAATACATAAATAGCAACGCGTTTGCTCCTGTCTCTCGGCTAACGTTTGTTAGCAGCTATCTCGGCTAAAAGTCACGGTGTTCTGTAACACCGGTCGCGCCTGACATATATCATTTTAAGACAGTAAATCATCCAAAACTCTCATTAATAAACCCTCCCTGAATAAAAAGAAATTACAGATGTTACCTGATCGCGCAGACACAGCCATAGAGTAGGATGCAGGAACACTCTTTCTTTGTTTTGGGTCCGTGTTGAAAACACTGTTGTTTTAGCCAAAGATTTAGCTTGGTCCGGTTGTTGGTGCAGCCGCGAACAGCACAGCAGGTACCTGAACCCCGGTAGGACATTTCAGTAAACGTTCCGTTTAAACAAAAGCTGTGTTTGCTCCGATAAAATGAATGAAAATAACTTTCAAAAACACCCGCGATCCATACTCCGCCTATGGAATACAGGCACTTCCGGTGTCGGACAGGAAGTACAATGCACATTCGTTTCTACAGTGACACCCCCAAGAATAAGGTGGATAAAGATCCTACGACAGATAATGACTGAGATTATGTGTGATTGTACAGGTACTCCCCGACTTACGAGCGCATCGACATACAAGGTTCCGGACTTACAAGCTGACTAACGAGCAGTAAATTTGTACAGAACATACAGAAAATACAGAAAATACAGCACTGGTATGTGTTTTTAGATGAAAGTGTGTTAGCTAACCGTTTGTAAACAAGTTTCTGAGCATGTTTATGAACTAGTATGTACGTTTGTGTTGAAAAACGAGTGTTCGTAGTAGCGCTAGCATAAATTTTCCGACTTACGACCGAAAATCCGGACTTACGAGCGACACGTGTTTCGTGTTCCGACATACGAGATTTCGTGTTACGAGCACCTCGTACGAACGGAACTCGCTCGTAAGTCAGGGACTACCTGTATAGAAAAGTCAACGGTTTTCTATTGAAAACAGCAACTAAAAATGTTCATTTACAGTATTAAGTTCGATAATAGAAAGTGGACTGTTCTTGGAGCTAAATAATTGGTGATTTTGTCACCAGTGCAAAACTTGCAGAAATCAAACCTTTTTTTTTTGCCTCTAAATTGGCTGGAAAGAGACTAATTGGAACAAAATCTTGTCAGAGCCCTACAGTGAGTGCCCACCCTTAGGGTTTTGCAGCAGTGATCCAGTTTAGTGTTACCGACCTGGTGGTTCTCAGTGATGCGTAAGATTACATTGTTTTCCAGGACGTAGAGAGAGTTGTCCATGGGGTTGACTGCTAAGTCTGTGGGCCACTCTAGACGCACCTGTTAAAGAAAAACAGTGGTCATAAAGATTCTGGTTTTGGAAGATTCGTATAAGCCTCTTCATTTTTTAACGAAGAGCCTCTATATAAACCTCACCCTGACCCCGTCTGCTTGAATCGTGTCCCAACAGTCATCACAAAAGTTCAGCATTCTGAGGTGCCTACATCGCCATCTATCACACCGTCACCATTGCCTCTTCCCCGCATCTCTTCTTACCTGGCTGACGTCCATGCTGGTGTCACAGCTTAGCGGTCGAACAGCAGTCAGATCGTTGGCGCCCAGCAAAGTAGAGATGATGCCGTTTTGGTCCACCTTGCGGATCATGGTGGCATCCACAAAATACATCAAGCCATTTTTATCCACCGCTATACCTGTCAAGCGCAGAGACAACGTGAGCGACGACTCATAACTCAGCTCACGGACACTTTAAGTCAATTAAACTTCACTCTCGTCCGTCGCTGAAAATGGATGGCAGCCCTGGCAGCTGGATGGCGCAGCACTTCATCGAATGAGGGAGGAACTCAGCGATGGAACAGGAGCTGAACTGTTGCTAAGTGTTCGTTTTTTGGGGGGATGAGTCATCGGGGTGTGGAGTTGAGGGCAATAGCGGCGTGAACGCAGATGATCTAAAAAGGAAAATGGCTTTTCATACACTTCCTCTTGACCTGCTACCTTTCTCCATTGTTTACAGGGAGGGAAGGGGGTCGGCCTTGTTGGTCTAACAGGGAGCAGACAGTCGGAGAGATGCGAGTGCTTAAAAATAACTACTGTACTACATGCAGCGAGATTCAAAACAACAGACTGAGCATAAAAACAAAGGGCACGGACTAAATGAGAGAAATGGATTAAAGGAAAAGAGAAAGGTGCAAAGTTGAGGTTTGCTGGCTGACTTTACGTGCAACAGAAAGGAGGGAATTACAGTTTTTTTTTGTCTCAGATGCACACATACACCCTGCGAAGTACTGACATATGCAGTCCTACATTACACACGCATGTCAGCCAGCAAGAAATGTTACAGCGTGACATCCTTGACAGTTTGGTGTCATGGTGCTCTGAGATCCAGTGATCCATAAAAATTATTTCATTATAAGTTTAACATTAACCTGGTTTATAAACTGCTTCTGTCTCTGTCCTGCTTTAGTTGAGTCATGAGACATTAAGGAAGGTAACAGAACGTTAAAGCACTGTAGTTGCATGTCTGCTGAAATCAAATGCAAAACACATTGGCTTTTCAAAATACTTTCATTAACACTGGATGTTCATTCCTCATTGTTTTACAATAAAATATAATTAAGGCATAACAGAGAATAACTGTAAAGTGTAATTTTGGTCAGAGGATCACCTTTGGGGCTCATAAGTGTAGCTTCAGTGGCTTTTCCCCCATCGCCGCAGCGCTCATCAAACGGTAAGCACTGCTCCCCCGTTCCCGCCACCACCTCCGCGTTGTCCGACAACAGCCGGCCTCCGGTCAACGAGCGCACTCTGTAAATACGCCGGGAGTTGGTGTCCGAGATGAACAAAGCTCCAGATACTGGATCCACTGCCAGGAAGTACTTATGGGTTGGGTTATTACTGAAATGACAAAACATAAGTAGGATTTTATACCACTGGGCAACATTTAGTTTGAAATGTTTCACAAAGCAGTACTTTTATACTTGTTGATATAAATACCATCCGCTTTTAATTTATTCACATAAGGAACTCACCTGTGCCTGAAATCTTTGTTCCTTAAAGAGAGGAAAAGAAGATAAAAGCACAACAAAACAAATGTTAATCCGCACAGTCCACAGAGAGATACCTACAGAGAGCCAAACAGAGCGGTCTGTGGTGAGAACAACACAATGTAAACATGTAAAAACACCCAGGAGAAATGATTTCAAGTGGAGTTTTAAGTCCTGCCATCCCCATTGTCTCACTTCACTTCTTTTACACTAAAATACATCGTGTCTTTAACCCACTGTTCACTTGTTGAGCGCTGTTCACTTCTTCATCTCTTATTCTGTCAGTACCCACACCCATCAATGAACGTCTGCAGGCCGAACTCTTGTCTAATTCATTATTAAAGGAGCAAATACATAAGGATTGTAGCATCATTAATATATTTTCAAGGTACTGTAGTTTTCTTTTTCCATCATGGTTTTCAGTTTGCTATGACTGCAACCGTTTTAGAAAAGCACGTACCCCCTACCCCCAAAACAAGCAAACAAACAAACAAACAAACAAACAAAAACAAAAAAACAAAGTAATGTGCAACTTGACTGGAAACAGTATAATGCGACCTTTGGAAACAGTGCAGTAGTCCTTCGTTTATTGCGGGGGATCCGTACCCTGAAACCTAGCGATAAGTGAAAAACCGCAAAGTAGGAATACTGTAGTAGTATAAGTAGTAAGTACAGTATTTTCTGGACTATAGGTCGCACCTTTATATAAGTCGCTTTGTCCAATTATTGTTGGGAGGATGGACAGGAAAAAAGGAGGGACGAAGAAGAAGAGTCCGAGAGTGTGTTGTTGTTAGCAGGCAGCTAGCAGTGTGTTCGCTCGCTTGTGTACCGCGTTTTCTTTAGAGGCGTGAGCTGCAGCCTCGGTAATAGCAGCTCGTCCCTGTTTATGAATAAACCCCGTTTGGCTGGACTCCGTCTGCAGTGTTGGCGTCATTACATTGGTGTACATTGTTTCCTCATTACATTGTTTCCTCATTACAAAAAGATCTGAAGCTCTCGGCCCTGACCTCTCTAGATGGTTTTCAGAATCTGTTGGAATCCTGGCAAAAACCAATGCAGATATGTTCCTGTCTTTGATTTTTTTGTACATCTACCTTGTAATGTTTTTGCTACTTTTTTGCTACTTTTTCTTTTCTTTTGTTTACTGTTTAATGTAGTTTAAATGTAGAACCACTAGACTGAGGAACAGCTTCTACCCTGAGGCTGTCAGACTCATGAATAAATAAATAATAAGAATAAACACTGCAAAATGTCACATCATGCTGATGCTGATCTGTTTTCTTGTTGCTGTGTTCATCTGTGACCATCTGCTCATAGACTCATGTTCGTGCTGCTGTTTATAATGATGTTTTTCTACTACATTAGGGCTTAGTGTATTACTAGCTGATGTCTCTCTTAGTTAATCCTAGATGTTATTATTGTTTTTCTCTTGCATTTGTTGTTGGATGTAACTGGGACCCTGTGTACATAATCTCGTTTTCAACACATGTACTACATGCGGTGCAAATGACAATAAATTCTCTCTGACTCTGACTCTCTCTAATGTATTTGTATCATTGATGTTCATCATTTATTAGTTTGTAGCAGGTCGCTTTCGTAAATGAGCCCTCGAGGCTCAATAAGATTTACCTGACTAAATAAAGGTTGAAAAAAAAAAAAAAGTCAATAAATTGAAAAAATCCATAAACAGGTCGCACCTTTATATAAGTCGCATCCATTATGCGTCACCGCTACGCGACGCGTCACCGCGTCATTTGCCCTGCTGAAAATGACGACCACAGAAGCATGCACGGAAGGACTTTTCACAAGATTAACACGGTAAAAACAATTGTTTGTCTGCTGAAAATTATAGCAAACATGTGTCTTAGCTTAACCGTTCCTTAGAAAACTCACGTAATGGTCAAATCTGCTGGATTTAAATTTTTTCGCTTTGAAAAAGTACAAGGAAAAACAACTAAGCTAACCGCGACACATTTACGTGTATAAAACATCAAATTTGATCTCAAATAACTCCAACAGCTAATAGTTTGTAAATGTACATCTAGTGATTACTTTCTGTAAGTTTGAAAAAAATCTTCTGTGTGTTTTATGAGCTATTTGCTCAAATGTACAAGGAAAAATCAACGAAGCTAACCGCGACACATTCACGTCTATAAAACATGGAATTTTATCTCGAACATCTCATAAAGCTAATCAGTTGTAAATATCCATCTAGTGATTACGTTCTGTAAGTTTGATCAAAATCTGTCCTGTGGTTCTTGACCTATTTTGCTAACAAACACTGAGCTAACAGCAAAGTAGCTAGTTCATACCTCCAGAGCAGGAGGCTGGGCTGCGACAGAGTGAATCCGACCAGAGGAGGCTCTCGTCGGACACATGAGGTGGGAACGGTTGGTGTACCCTAGTGGACAAAGGTGGTACTGCACCCCTAGCGGCCAAAAGTGGTACTGCACCATTTTGCCAAAATGGAAAAACGGTCATATCTGAGCCAAAAATAGGTCTAAAAATATGGGGGAAAATCTATAAACAAGTCTCAGCTCTCTATAAGTCGCAGGGCATGCAAATTAGGCAAAAAGGTGCGACTTATAGTCAGATTATTTTAGTTTGTATATAGACCCGGAAAAGGGTAGCATGCCCTCTCCGGGTCGGGGAAGAGGTCCTGCCCCAAGTGGAGGAGTTTAAGTATCTCGGGATCTTGTTCACGAATGAGGGAAAACTGGAGCGTGAGATCGATAGGCGGATAGGTGCAGCGTCCGCAGTGAAGCGGGCGCTGTACCGGTCTGTCGTGGTGAAGAGAGAGCTGAGTCAAAAGGCAAAGCTCTCAATTTACCGATCGATCTACGTTCCCACCCTCATCTATGGTCATGAGCTTTGGGTTATGACCGAAAGAACAAGATCTCGGATACAAGCGGCTGAAATGAGTTTTCTCCGCAGGGTGTCTGGACTCTCCCTTAGAGATAGGGTGAGAAGCTCAGTCATCCGGGAGGGACTCGGAGTAGAGCCGCTGCTTCTCCACATCGAGAGGAGCCAGTTGAGGTGGCTCGGGCATCTGGTTAGGATGCCTCCTGGACGCCTCCCTGGTGAGGTGTTCCGGGCATGTCCCACCGGGAGGAGACCCAGAGGACACGCTGGAGGGACTATGTTTCTCGGCTGGCCTGGGAACGCCTTGGGATTCCCCCGGAGGAGCTGCTCCAAGTGGCTGGGGAGAGGGAAGTCTGGGCCTCCCTACTTAGGCTGCTACCCCCGCGACCCGACCCCGGATAAGCGGACGAAGATGGATGGATGGATGGATACAGTATATGTTTGTATATATGTATGTTAAACCCTTCCAACACTCATGCAATATTCTAAACAATGTTTCTAAACTCTAAATGCTCTAAAAGAGCACAGCATGTCATGTTTCAGTTCTCTGCCTCCATCTGCACTCTGCACTCTCGGCCACGCCCACTTCTCCGCTGCAGAATGGAGATCGACAGAGAAGGAAGAAGGAGAGGGGAGGAGCTGCAGGAGGAACTTTCTCCTGCAATGTGGGCTGCACATAGGTGCAGTAGGTGCTAAATAATTTAAAATAATTAATTTCAAATAAAAATTCCATGCCAATCTTGCGGCTCATCCATCAGTCAGCCAATTGTGTGTCATTTCCAATCTTATTTTGAAAAACAGCGAAAAAGCGAGTCCACGAAAAATAAAATGCGAAGTAGCGAGGGACTACTATACATTGTATGACATAACATTGTAGATTGTGTAGCATTGTTCGTGCTCTTGTTTGCGCTGCTGTTAGGCATATTGTTCTTATGCTATTAGTGCTTAGTGTATACTGTATTTAATTGATGATTTGTTTTCTTAGATCTTATTGCTGTTTTTCTTTTACTTTGTACATTTTATTGTTGGATGTAACTGGGTCCCTGTGCACATAATCTCGTTGTGGTGTGTATGACAAATACATCTCTTTGACTCTCTGACTCTGATGACAAAACAGCAAAACATGTCCACACAGACAACAATAGAGTTTTGGCAAAACAAGTGAGGAAACTCAGCCTTTTGTGGAGCTCTACTGCTCTACTCTTTCTGTCGGGGACGTGGAATCTCCCCCCAGAGGTCTCTGTGTGTGCGTTCTCAGATGGAGCCGGGCTGAGACCTGCGAACTGTGCTTATCTGGAACTGATTACTCACAGACTTTACCTCCCGCCTGCCGTCATAATGCATCTTGTCCTGTCTAATATGTGCTAAAAGCTGGTAGAGTTTTTTTGGACTTTATCATGGAGTGTCTCCTGACAAATTGTGATAGATTCTTTTTTTTGAATACCACGTTCTTACCCGTTTGTGTCTATTCCTTTTTCCATATCTGATTGTTGCGGCGCGGTTTCATACTGCTGCGGCTTCGTGCACTCGCCCCTCTCTTAAGACGGATGTGCGTAATCAATTTCGTTGTTTTGTGCCCCGGTGCAATGACAATGTCAATAAAGACATATTCTATTCTATTCTATTCTATTCTATATATTATAGAAACATTGCTCAAAAATTAAAGAAATCATGGAAAGTTGAACTTTACATACTGGCAACTGAATGGGGGTTGTGATTTTACACAATTACCATTTGATTATTATTTAGGAATTTTAAAACAAAAATTTCCATTGAGTTGTGTCAACTTTCCAAACATTTGGAACAAAAAGCAAACACTCTTTACTCTCACAGAGTGTACAGATGTCACACAGTCTACATTAAAACAAATCCTCTTTCACCTAGTGTGTCTCACAGTTTTCTCAGATTACCCCTGAATGTAGCACGTGAACACTTAAAATCTGTCCATTGTGTCTTCCATTGTATCTGAACTCAGAATCTGTTCTGCAGCGCCAGAGGAGAAGTGTCTTTTTTCACTTGTCATGTCTTCCACATAAAACAATGCCCACATATACATTTACATGTTCAATGACATGGTGCTTCTGTTAAAGTTCAGGAAAGTTTCTAATTGTGACATCATTTTTGCACAGGGACTGCTTGCTTTTGAGTCTGTTTCTGTCTCTCTCGTTAAAGGTGCTGCCAGGATGTGGTAGACACAGGTGTGTTTTTACCATGGTGACCCTAATGCAGGGGTGTCAAACTCATTTTGATCTGGGGGCTGCATACAGCTTAATCTGATCTCAAGGGGGCCAGACCAGTAAACTCATTCCAAAATTACATAGAACGAACAGCAAGTCCACTTTTTCGCTTTGTATTAGTGCAAAGAAGAAATAAATTATAAAAATCTTTACATTTAATTAAGTGTCGTTTCACACTTTTACTCAGTTTAACATTTAAGTGCATTACACGTAAAAAAAAACTGATCACAGTGCACAAGTTTTAAAACATTTAGTCAACAAACAGTTGACTAAATGTTCTTATATGTTCACGGAGGCGAACATATAAGAACATTTAGTCAACAAACAGTAGACTAAATGTTCTTATATGTTCACGGAGGCGAACATATAAGAACATTTAGTCAACAAACAGTAGACTAAAATTGTTCTTATATGTTCACCTCCGTGAACATATAAGAAGAAATTCATTTTTCTTAAAAAAATTTGACACTCTGTGTTAACTTTTCTCTTTTTTGACAAGGACATTCCGCTGATGAGGGTGCCCGAAAGCCCGTTCCAAAAGAAAAAGTGGGTAAAGCGATTGAACTCGGACAACATAGGAACTGACTCAAACCAGTGCCTCCAGGTCCTAGAGGCACTGGTTTGAGTCTAGGACAACATAGGAACTGACTAAACCAAAGCGCCCCTAGCGGACAACATAGGAACTGCAATATATTTTAGAAAATAACGTTTATTCTTTTAAAAAATAATTCAGATTCATCCTCGGGCGGACTAAACCCCCTGGCGGGCTGGATCCGGCCCACGGGCCGTACGTTTGACACCCCTGCCCCAGTGAGTCAATGTAGAAGACTGAATGTTTGCTCTTCTTATACAGTTTAGACAGAAGAAAGGTTTAGATTTGTATGTAAGTTTAGTTTATTCAAAAAGTAAGTCTCAAATTATTATTTTATTTTATAGAAAAAAGTTGATGGATGTTAGAACTTCAGGCAGTAACTACACTAAGAATCCTTTCCAGCTCTTTTCTTTTCCATAATCAGTTGTATGTTTTACCTCAACTCTAGGATGCCGGTTGTGTTCATGGAGGGGTAGACCCGGCGCACAAAGTTGAGGTCTCCGACGTACAGGCTTCCATCGATGCCCATCGCCAAGGCAACAGGTGCCAGCAGCTTGTTTCCGTCTGCAAGGCCGTTACAGCTCGGGCACGAGATGCTGCGTCTGCGGCCATTTCCCATGACGCTAGTGATCACCGGAGGCTGCTCCGTCACAAAGATGTTCTCACCGCTGCCTTTGTGCAGGATGCCTGTAAGACCACACACAAGTCGGCACTCTAGAGGAGCTTTGGGAACATGTTTGACTCACACACACTGGTCGACACATACATCCTGGATCACTTCATGGAAAAGACGCGCCTCACCCTCCCACCCCTCCACCCTCTGCCTCAGTTCTACTAGTTGATGCTGAATAGCTGATGCACAGTTTTAGTTAAAGGTGTTAAACTAGGTGAGACAACTCTTCCTGGAAAAGAAAATCCTTGCTGATAGGTAAAGCAAGTGTCTGACAACCTAATGTGAACCACAGGAAGCGGTATGTGGTCTAAAAGCCCTCCCTGCACTGCCCCCATGACAATAGCACATGCAGTGAGATACACAGTGCTGAAAACCTGCAACACACCAGGAACTGGCTAAATATAAACTGGAGAGAAAAACTGAGAAAAACCGTCTGCAAAGTCTGTGCTCATTTGTGGGTAAAATAAAATTTAATAAATCCAGGTGTGCACATTAAACGTACCGCTGCGCGTGTTGAGGATGTGGTGCTTGTCGAGTGACCAGCCACCCAAACTGGAGGGGTCCAGTTCATAGCCCTGAAGAAATGCTGTCCTCTTCTCCCAGAGGATCAGACTTGCACATGACTCATATTCATAACCCGCCGACACTTCATGTGGAAAAAGACAGAGGTAACACAAAAAAAAAGACAAAAATTAGCACTACATCTTATTAAGATATTTAAAAAATGAAAGAAACATGAAGTAATATGGTAAATTTCAATAGATCAAACTCCTCCAAGTTCATTTTAGCATTAAAATGTGTGATACACAAAAAAGCTAGTTAGCACCTGTACCCCGACCTGCACTCACACCTAGCTAACACTTTGCCATGCTGCTAAATCGATCAAAAGCCTTGTTAATTGGAAAGATTGCCCCAGTAGGCTTTAAAACCTGGAGGCCAAGCTGGAAAACGTCTGCTGATGGAAACATTACGTCCAAATCAGGCACATGTGCTGGCAGAGCCTCATGCTCATTTGAATACAAGCTGTGCAAAAAAAAAAAAAAAACGAGCTTGCGATCAGGTAAATAAACTCAGACGGCTTATAGAAGACGTGCACGTCGTGTACATTTGTGGGTTCTTGTGTTAAGCGGAAATGTGCGCTAACACATCCAACTCTCGCTTGATTCACAGCAAGAGTGCAACTTGCAGCACATTTTCCAGGTTCTCCACCAACATCCGTCATAGAATACAACCGTATTTGTGCAGATAGACAAAAATGGGAAGTGGTAAAACAATGGCAATTACTCTGGGGAACTCTTGGGGATCTGTGAAGTGAATGCAATTTCCCAAACAGTGTGTGTCCCTCGTGACTTCAGTCCTCGCTGAAACTCCAGATGACCACCGAGTCTGAGGTTTGACAGCAGTGTTTGGCTGACAGCGTCTGTGAGTGACTGTGACAGCAGAATGTAATAGCACCGAGGCTCCCTTGGACTCCTGCTTGCTGCTCCAGTAGTTAACGGCTAACTCACCCTGATGGCTAATAACCCTTCACCACAGTTACGGCTGGCTGACTGAACTAAATGCAGTTTCGATGTAAAAGAAGATTTAAAAAAAGGCGCCTTACTGTGGCCATACCGCTGTACGCTAAGCCATTTTCCTGGTGTATTATCTCTCCTTCAGTCTTCCTAATTAGCTTCCCTCCCTGTCTTAGCTGGTGCCCCCTTCATGTAACGTTGTTTAATGTACAGGTAGTCCCCGACTTACGAGCAAGTTCCGTTCCTACGACTATCTCGTAAGACGAAATCTCGTACGTCGGAACACGAAACACATGTTCTTGTAAGTCCGGATTTTCGGTTGTAAGTCGGAAAATGTTACGCTAGCGCTACTACGAACACTCGTTTTTCATCACAAATGTTCATGCTAGTTCATGAACATGCTCAGAAACTTGTTTCCAAACGGTTAGCTAACACACTTTCGTCTAAAAACACATGAAAGTGCTGTATTTTTTGTATGTTCTTTACAAATTTACTGCTCGTTCGCCAGCTCGTAAGTCCGGAACCTCGTAAGTAAGAGCGCTCGTAAGTCGGGGACTACCTGTTCAGCAAGTGTCAGGGAAGAAAACTGTCCAAGCGCCGTTTCTCCCACTCACCAACAGCTTCCGAGAGACCGTAGACCCTCTGCCCGTACGCATCCGTCTTATCCCAGATGTAGGTGTAGGCCAAGTTTGGTGAGGCGTGAAACCACTTCTGGAAGAGGTGGCCCTCCACCGCCACCATCAGGTGGACCTTCAGCAGGCCCATGGGCACAACAGCTGGAGTCATGGTCACCTTGAGAAGGGAGCGGTAACCCTGGGTCCGCGAGCTTAGGTAGCACAGCTTCAGACTTGTGCCGGGCACCTCGATCTGCTCATGCAGCACCTGGAAGACAAAGAGAGAAGAAGGGAGGGATTAGGGGGGGATTAGAGAGAGTGGGAGTAAAAGGGGTCGTGCTTCCAGTGATGGCTGAAGGACAAGGAAAAAAACAAGGGGTAAAATAAAGAAATTGGAAAGAGGAAAGGTATGAGAGGGAGCTATGGAAGCGGAGGGCAGGGGGAGAGGGGCTATAAAAGACAGGCGTACAGGAAAGAGAGAGCAAAGGTACCGGAAGGAGGAGGATTAGCCAGTTGCCAGAGGTCAGCGGTACCGCACCTGTGTCTCCGGTATGATGGGTTTCTCCCCTGGCTTGGAGCTGAAGAAGGAGGAGAGAGGGGATGCAATCACATGAGGGTCAGGCCTGACGAAGCCACTCAGGTCACAGCCTGGGATCGTGTTTTCTTCTGTCTTAAGCACCAGAGTGTCCATAGCATAAAACTGGCTCCAGGGCAGCCACACGGTGCGCTCCTGGCTCAGGAAGGGGGCACGCTCGAACCGCAGAGTCAGTGATGCGCCACCATTAGCTATCAGGTCAAACCTGGAGAGGTTTGTGAAAACAGGATGGGAATGAGGTACAGATGGGTGTTCGGATGGATGAAAAGTCATTTTGCGTTTCCTCTTCTTCCTGTATTATTTATAGTGCACTGCTTTAGGAGTGAATTAACAAATCACCTGCAACAAATGTTTCAGTATTGTGTTAAATGCAACTAAAAGAACGAGCAAGAACAAGGATATATACATTAGTATGGTCTGGAATATCAATATTTGACGTTAGAACACAGGGTTTCAGAACATACAGTAAACAGCTGTGGGTTAATGATTAGAAAAGCAAAACAGAATCGCACACATACGGTTCACGAGAATCGGCCAGAGCTTCGGAAGTGTCTGGAGCCGCTCTGGCCGAGAGAATCGAACAGCTGGAAGAAAACGGCATCCAGTGAGACAAAACGAGGCCAGACAGAGACATCAGAGAGCGTGCATTCAAGTCACAAGTCTGTGAAACTAATAACAGCCTCTGAAACACAAGGTCTGCAAAGTGTTGCCAGAAACTCAAAATGTCGCTGAAGGAAAAAGCTGCAAGGAGAAAAGAGAAGAGTGGTGGTGGTGGTGGGGGCAGACACGAAGGGGGCACAAAGGACAGGGCCATCAAATCAGACCTCAACTCCTGAGAGACTGATGATCCTGCTGAAGGAGCACAGACACACGCAAGATGAGTGGACTAAATGAGCTTGAGAAGTGGCATTTAAAGGAAGAAAAAGAAAACAATTTAAAACGTTGAAATATCGCTGATGCTCTATATCTTGGGTTGATTACATCACAACGTTCCTTTTTTATCACATGCTAAACAATGGCAGAAAAATACAATGTAAACTTTTTTTAAAGAAAGCTTTTAGTTCATAACATTAATGTATAAACGCTTAAATTTACAGCATTCACTGTAACTTCAATTTCTCAACAGTCTAAAACATTACTAAAACGTTAACAATGTTCCTAGAACTGCCTTCTTCCACCTGCGTAATATCACTAAAATTAGAAACATCTTATCTAAAAGTGATGCAGAACAACTGGTTCATGCATTTGTCATGTCTAGACTGGACTATTGTAATGGTTTGTTATCTGGGTGTTCAAATACTTCTTTAAAAAATCTTCACTTGATCCAAAATGCTGCTGCCAGAGTCTTAACTGGAGTTGGTGGGAGAGATCATATCTCTCCAGTTTTAGCTTCTCTCCACTGGCTCCCTGTCAAATCTAGAATATCATTCAAAATACTTCTAACCTGCAAAGTTCTACAGCTCTTATTGTTCCATCTTTTCCAAACAGAGCACTTTACTCTCAGACTGCAGGTTTACTTGCGGTTCTTTTCAACAGTAGAATGGGAGGAAGATCTTTCAGTTATCAGGCTCCTCTCTTGTGGAACCAACTTCCCCACATTGTCCAGTTTTAAGACTTGGCTGAAGACTTTCCTTTTTGATAAATCCTATACCGTATTTTCCGGAATATAGGTTGCGGCTTTTTGTCTATTTTGCATGCCCTGTGACCTATATTTAGGTGCAACCTATTCATGGCTTTTTATCACTTTCGGTCGCTAGGTGTTATTTACGTTCTAAAATAAGCTGATTTGTAATCATTTATTAACAAAAATTAAACTGAGACACACTAACATATATATTCAGCTAACAAATATATATATATATATATATTTTGGTGTTTATCCTGCTAAAATTAAAATACCGGTACATGCAGGTCTGTTCGCTGCTACTGCATGTCTGATGCTGCGCGTGCACGCTTTGTTTCATCAGACGTAGCGAAACAAATGTTTAAATCCAGCTCATTTCACAATTACGTTCATTTATTAAGGAAAAGTTCAGCTCAGACACATATTTGCTATAATTTTTATCAAACAAATAATTGTTTTTAAGTGTTAATCTTCTTAAAGCCTTGCTATGCGCTCCTGTGGCAGACATTTGCAACAGAGCTAAACACTCGGACCACATTTCCGGGTTGTCTCAGCGGTGACGCGTCACGTCAGCGGTGGGTGACGCGTTACGTCGGCGGTGACGTAGGTGCAACCTATATATGGATTTTTCCAATTTTTTGGCAATAATTGGACAAAGCGACCTATATTCCGGTGCGACCTATATTCCGGAAAATACGGTAGTTAGGGTTGGCTTGTTATGCTGCCATAGACTTGGACTACTGGAGGATAAATTGACCTCATTTATTTAAATTAATTGTTAAAACTGAATAATTTTCATTTGATACTATTTCTATCTTAACATGTGATTCTCGATCTGCCATTGTGTATCTGTTCCTCCTTCCTGTTCCTACCAAACCCAGCCAGTCGAAGCAGATGACCGCTTGTCCCGAGCCTGGTTCTGCTAAAGGTTTCTTCCTCGTGAGGGAGTTTTTCCTTTCCACTGTCACCTTCATGCTTGCTCAAGATGAGAGTTCTGCGATGAAGTTAAACTCAAAGTCTGCTCCTCAGATAAATAATGTTAAATTATTTTTTTCATATATGAATGTTTCTGTTCAGTGCCCTAAAATGACTTATGTTGTGACTTGGTGCTATAGAAATAAACTGAATTGAATTGAACAGTTTAGTTTTCTCACAGGATTGGTAATCTAATCTAATCTAATCTAATCTAATCTAATCTAACCTAATCTAATCTAATTAAGAACAAGGCTCATGTGGTGAGGTAGTTTCCGATTTTCATCAGAGTGCTGTATGTGTACATACATTCCATCCTGCCGTGTCAGCGTGTAGCCGTAGAGGGGATAGTTGACAAAAGACACGTTCACCCCCACCAGGGGGGTTCCATCTGTCGTCAACACCTGACCCCGGATAAGTGATGCCAAGCTGCAAGAGGACAGAAGAGACACAGTGAGGGAGCGAATGTCCATCCATCCACAGTCTCTCCCGCCAACCACCCATCATATGATTGGATTAATTTTGTCATCTTTAAATCACCCAATTTGCCCATTCACTTTGTGCTCTGGTCTTCCGCCGTTCATTAATTAGAGACAATCAGCAGCTGCCAGGATCGGGACGAGTATGTGTCAGTCACGTAAACAAACCGTGACAAAAATCAATGAATGTGCACGTCTGAGCGCGCGTCATCACGAGAGGCTGCATCCAAGGGAAGTGATGCACATCGGATAACCTTTAAATATTTCACTCTGATGAGTTATTTCCTCCGTCGTAGTTAATACGGCATCAGTAGAGAAAATTGAGCACCATGGACAGCGTTTTGAAAACTCAGCAAATGGAAACATCAATGAGAATCTTGGCATGCCTGCATCTGGCTTTTAACAGTGGGTAGTTGAGTATAAATGTTGGATATCCCCATATACAGTATTAATGCAAATTTCATTTTTTTAATGAAACATAAAAAAAGTAAAACAGTGCCTTCAAAATGACAGGTCTTTTTAGGCTAATGTAAATTTATAAATTGACCTGGTGTTCAAGCTTTCAACTGATGAGTTTTTGCAAAAGTAGGATTTAATTCAGAGACTGATGGTTTACAAACAACACACAGACTGTTGAAGTTTTTATAATATTTGATGATAGGCACAAGAGAGATTATCTTCCATTTAAAGATAATTTTCAATACTATTAGAGATGACATTGAATCAGATCTTATTAGTATCAGAATATGAACGCCTCGGAGCATTGTCATCGTGTTATGGTCAATCTACACATAGAAAATAGGTTTTATTTTATAGCTGTTGGGCAACTGGCTACCTTCTCCCATTTTGTAAAGCAGATGTACTAAGCTTGTAGATGGTTAAACAAATTCACATGGGATATGTTACAGGATTTTAACTTTTAGTATTTTTGGCACATCGGTTGAAATTTATCAACATAAAATGTATTTCTGTGATTCACACATGGAAAACCGAGAGCTTAGAAATGTGTTGGTGTGTGCTAACATACAGAACATCAAGCTGATGACTTGTAGAGCTGTGCCTCAGTTCACACGTGCTAACTTAGTCATGTGACTACCATCACTGCCAGCTTCACATATACACACCAACTCAGTTCTGTGACTACCATCACTGCCAGCTTCACTTATACACACCAACTCAGTTCTGTGACTACCATCACTGCCAGCTTCACTTATACACACCAACTCAGTTCTGTGACTGCCATCACTGCCAGCTTCACTTATACACACCAACTCAGTTCTGTGACTGCCATCACTGCCAGCTTCACATATACACACCAACTCAGTTCTGTGACTGCCATAACTGCCAGCTTCACTTATACACACCAACTCAGTTCTGTGACTGCCATCACTGCCAGCTTCACATATACACACCAACTCAGTTCTGTGACTGCCATCACTGCAAGCTTCACATATACACACCAACTCAGTTCTGTGACTGCCATAACTGCCAGCTTCACTTATACACATCAACTCAGTTCGGTGACTGCCATCACTGCCAGCTTCACATATACACACCAACTCAGTTCTGTGACTGCCATGACTGCCAGCTTCACATATACACACCAACTCAGTTCTGTGACTACCATCACTGCAAGCTTCACATATACACACCACCTCAGTTCTGTGACTACCATCACTGCCAGCTTCACATATACACACCAACTCAGTTCTGTGACTACATCACTGCAAGCTTCACATATACACACCACCTCAGTTCTGTGACTACCATCACTGCAAGCTTCACATATACACACCAACTCAGTTCTGTGACTACCATCACTGCAAGCTTCACATATACACACCAACTCAGTTCTGTGACTACCATCACTGCCAGCTTCACATATACACACCAACTCAGTTCTGTGACTACCATCACTGCCAGCTTCACATATACACACCAACTCAGTTCTGTGACTACCATCACTGCCAGCTTCACATATACACACCAACTCAGTTCTGTGACTACCATCACTGCCAGCTTCACATATACACACCAACTCAGTTCTGTGACTACCATCACTGCAAGCTTCACATATACACACCAACTCAGTTCTGTGACTACCATCACTGCAAGCTTCACATATACACACCAACTCAGTTCTGTGACTACATCAGTGCAAGCTTCACATATACACATAAACTCAGTTCTGTGACTATCACTGCCAGCTTCACATATACACATAAACTCAGTTCTGTGACTACTATCACTGCCAGCTTCACATATACACATAAACTCAGTTCTGTGACTATCACTGCCAGCTTCACATATACACATAAACTCAGTTCTGTGACTATCACTGCCAGCTTCACATATAAACATAAACTCAGTTCTGTGACTACCATCACTGCCAGCTTCACATATACACACCAACTCAGTTCTGTGACTACTATCACTGCCAGCTTCACGTATACACACCACCTCAGTTCTGTGACTATCACTGCCAGCTTCACATATACACATAAACTCAGTTCTGTGACTACCATCACTGCAAGCTTCACATATACACACAAACTCAGTATTGTGACTACTATCACTGCCAGCTTCACATATACACACAAACTCATTTCTGTGACTACCATCACTGCATACCAAATCAGTTCTGTGACTAGCATCACTGCCAGCTTCACATATACACACCAACTCAGTTCTGTGACTGCCATCATTGCAAGCTTCACATATACACACCAACTCAGTTCTGTGACTGCCATCACTGCCAGCTTCACATGTACGCACCAAATCAGTTCTGTGACTGCCATCACTGTAAGCTTCACATGTACGCACCAAATCAGTTCTTTGACTACCATCACTGCCAGCTTCACATATACACACCAACTCAGTTCTGTGACTGCCATCACTGCAAGCTTCACATATACACACCAACTCAGTTCTGTGACTACCATCATTGCAAGCTTCACATATACACACCAAATCAGTTCTGTTGTTACCATCACTGCCAGTTTCACATATACACACCAACTCAGTTCTGTGACTACCATCACTGCCAGCTTCACATATACACACCAAATCAGTTCTGTGACTACCATCACTGCCAGCTTCACATATACACACCAAATCAGTTCTGTGACTACCATCACTGCCAGCTTCACATATACACACCAACTCAGTTCTGTGACTATCATCACTGCAAGCTTCACATATACACACCAACTCAGTTCTGTGACTACCATCACTGCAAGCTCCACATATACACACCAACTCAGTTCTGTTTCTACCATCACTGCCAGCTTCACATATACACACCAACTCAGTTCTGTGACTGTCATCACTGCCAGCTTTACATATACACACCAACTCAGTTCTGTGACTGCCATCACTGCAAGCTTCACATATACACACCAACTCAGTTCTGTGACTATCATCACTGCAAGCTTCACATATACACACCAACTCAGTTCTGTGACTACCATCACTGCAAGCTCCACATATACACACCAACTCAGTTCTGTTTCTACCATCACTGCCAGCTTCACATATACACACCAACTCAGTTCTGTGACTGTCATCACTGCCAGCTTTACATATACACACCAACTCAGTTCTGTTACTACCATCACTGCCAGCTTCACATATACACACCAACTCAGTTCTGTGACTGTCATTACTGCCAGCTTCACATATACACTCCAAATCAGTTCTGTGACTATCATCACTGCCAGCTTCACATATACATACCAAATCAGTTCTGTGACTAGCATCACTGCCAGCTTCACATATACACACCAACTTAGTTCTGTGACTGCCATCACTGCAAGCTTCACATATACATACCAACTCAGTTCTGTGACTTCCATCACTGCCAGCTTCACATATACACACCAAATCAGTTCTGTGACTGCCATCACTGCAAGCTTCACATGTACGCACCAAATCAGTTCTGTGACTAGCATCACTGCCAGCTTCACATATACACACCAACTCAGTTCTGTGACTTCCATCACTGCAAGCTTCACATATATACACCAATTCAGTTCTGTGACTGCCATCACTGCCAGCTTCACATGTACGCACCAAATCAGTTCTGTGACTACCATCACTGCCAGCTTCACATATACACACCAAACCAGTTCTGTGACTGCCATCACTGCAAGCTTCACATGTACGCACCAAATCAGTTCTTTGACTACCATCACTGCCAGCTTCACATATACACACCAACTCAGTTCTGTGACTGCCATCACTGCCAGCTTCACTTATACATAGCAACTCAGTTCTGTGACTGCCATCATTGCAAGCTTCACATATACATACCAACTCAGTTCTGTGACTACCATCACAGCAAGGTTCACATATACACACCAAATCAGTTCTGTTGTTACCATCACTGCCAGTTTCACATATACACACCAACTCAGTTCTGTGACTACCATCACTGCCAGCTTCACTTATACACACCAACTCAGTTCTGTGACTATCATCACTGCCAGCTTCACATATACACACCAACTCAGTTCTGTGACTGCCATCACTGCAAGCTTCACATATACACACCAAATCAGTTCTGTGACTACCATCACTGCAAGCTTCACATATACACACCAAATCAGTTCTGTGACTACCATCACTGCAAGCTTCACATATACACACCAAATCAGTTCTGTGACTACCATGACTGCCAGCTTCACATATACACACCAAATCAGTTCTGTGACTACCATCACTGCCAGCTTCACATATACACACCAACTCAGTTCTGTGACTGCTATTACTGCCAGCTTCACATGTACACACTAAATCAGTTCTGTGACTACCATCACTGCAAGCTTAGAGGTCAACAAGCTGCGTAACAAATTTGACTTCTCATTCTACCTCAGTAATTTCACCTATCAAAGGGTGAAAAACATCTGGCTTAATCCAACAATGTTCAGTCAGGTCATCTGGACAGTTTCTCTTTTTTTGTACTGAGATGTTTCGCCCTCCATCCGGAAGACTTTATCAGGCTGAGGAAACACCAAACAAAACTGCTTCTCCCCCAACAGCTTACTCCTGTTAAACACATAATAGATTTTTTCCACTTTGGAGGAGGCTGTTGGGGGAGAAGCAGTTTGTTTGGTGCTCCCTCAGACCGATGAGAGTGAAACATCTCAGCACAAAAGAAGAAGAAACAAACAAACAAACAAATAAAAAAACAACAACATCCAGATAACCTGAGTGACATTGTTTTTTTTTTTACCTGGATTATTGAGCATGGATTTTGACATCTGGCTCAACTTTACAATTAATATTTAAAAATAGTTTTTGGCTTTCTGTTTAAGATTTCTTAAATAATTTTCTAAATACTGACTTATGGTTCAAATAATTTTTTTTAGCAACCCATAGTTAAAAATAAGACATTGCAGATAAATATTAATATCAAAACAGAGCATTACTTGTTATGCTGCTCAGAACAGGGCACTTTTTCTGACAATGATTTTGTCCTATTTTCTGTGGAAGACCCTCTGCTATTTCACTTTTCTTCATCAGTACACTGGATGGATTTCATGCTCATATCGAAAAATGACACTTTTGTGTGAAGTTTTCTGTTGGTTCAGTCAGACTGATAAGTCATAGCTTGCCTGTTTAGTTTATGTGTTTACTTGTGCTTCCTGTCATACCTGGAGTTGAACGGGTTTTCCCCAGGGATGATGTGGGAACTGTCCCGGCCCACAAGCATCTTGACACGGTCGTAGAAGGATCGGACTCTGGGCTGGGACACTGGGTTCTGCTGGATGACTTGCAGAGGGTCCCGGGAGCCCTTGCACAAGGGACTGTTTTGACAGGGACTCTGAATGCAGCAGTCTGGGTCCATGCAGTCCGTCAGTCCATCTGACAATGTGGCAGAAATTCAGTTATGAATGTGAAAAAAAAAAACTACTCCAAAGTTTCTTAATGCTTCATTTAAATCACGATGATGTGTTGGTCTTAAGGAAGTTTAGTTTCAAAATTCCTTGTGAAAGCTCCTCCCCGGAGACTTCTAGTCTTGGTGTTTTTCTTTGGCATTTTAAAAGACTGGACTTAAAACAGTTCTACCACACGCTGTTCACTGCTCCTCTTAATTTACCTCCTTCGTTGTCCTTGTTGTCTGCACAGGAGGTCTCCATGGCAACACTGCATCCAGGGCCCCTCCAGCCCGTCTGACATTCACAGTGCCAGCTCTGCTGACCCATGGTGCATTGACCATTTCCATTGCATAAGTTAGGACAGCCGTCTGGGTAAAACAGACAGAAGAAGGGAAGGGGAAGGAGGCAAAAGAAAGAGAACAAAGTAAAACTGGTTATACAATTAATGATACACAGATGAGCTTTCAAGATACAGAGTCTGAGCCAGTTTGACACTGAATGACTGCTGTTTTTGGAGAATGTTCAGGAATCTGTTTAAGTCAGCAGGTCAGTTTTCATGCACTTCTTTCCATCATGTCTCTGAACCTGAGGAATGGATGCTGAAGGCTGTCTGTGTGTGGACAGAGGTGGATGGATCGCTTTATTCGCTCAATGGATAGAACCCCACCCGATCATCACTCTCTTTCTCCCTCTATTTATGATTCAGTGTAGGTAATGGGATTTTGATGGCCTGAGAGCAATCCTTTCTAGTGAGAGAATGAGATTATGTTTGACTGTGTGTGTGTGTGTGTGTGTTGGCAGTGTATGAACTAATAAACCTTCACTTAAGTTTATGCAAACCCCCCTACCAGAGTCTAAGGCCCTAGAGCTAAGCAAGTCTGTAACTAGCATAGGAAGGGCACCCTGGACATAACTGTGACATTGAGGCAAGGAATATCAGATAATTACAGGAGACAGGACTATTTTCTCAGGGTATCATTATCTGTCAAATTCGGTTATTATTGAAGTAAAATTTAAAATGGTATTTTATCTGTAAAGGGACTGACAGGAGGAATGATTCCAAACAAACATACTGTACTAGTTACAGATCAGGCTAATTCCTTCAGCTATTTAATTTGGCTTAAAATACTGATCAGCAGCTCCATCCATCCATCCATCCATCCATCCATCCATCCATCCATCCATCCATCCATCCATCCATCCATCCATCCATCCATGCATACAAGCATACATGCATACATACATGCATACACACATGCATGCATGCCTGCATGCATACATGCATACATACATACATACACACATACATACATACATACATACATACATACATACATACATACATACAAACATACATACATACATACATACATACATACATACATACATACATACATACATAACACATTACTTAAAACAGTTAAATAGAACTTTTACGATAATAGCGCTGTCAGAGACATGGCTCAATGATGATAACACAAGTAATATTCACATCGAGGGGTATGAATTATATCATATGAACAGAAATAATAAAAGAGGTGGTGGAGTCGCTCTATTTGTCAATAATGAAATAAAATGTAAATTAAATAGTGAAATGTCAATAATAGTTGATAATATTATGGAAATGATAACAATAGAAATAATAAACAAAAACAATAAAAACATAATAATAAGTTGTGTATATAGATCACCAGGAGCAAATATAGAAATATTCACGGATAAAATCTTGGAGCTAATGGAGAAGAGTTTTAATAAAAATGTTTTTTTGTGATTGTAATTGATAATATTTTCACAAATATAACAAATGGGGACGTGATAGGTGGTATCTTAACGACCGACTTAAGTGATCATTTACCAGTTTTCACAATCTATAAAAATGATCAAAACATCACAAAAGCAGTTACAATGAAGAAAAAGATCATAAACACGTCAAAAAGAGTTTTGGAAAAATTGAAAGAGGATCTGGATAAACAAGACTGGAGTGATGTGTATGTTGATGATGCGAACAGAGCATATGATGAGTTTATGAATATCTTGGAGGCTCTGTATGAAAAGAATTGTGTGCAAACAAATCATACAAAGAGAAATACGGTTGATCAACCATGGATGACAAAAGGGTTGAGAAATGCTTGTAAAAAAAGAATTATTTGTATTCATGTTTCTTGAAATTGCGAAGTCAGAGCGCTGAAGAAAAATATAAAAAGTATAAAAATAAATTAGTAGGGATTATAAGGAAACATAAGAAAGAATATTATAGTAAATTATTAGATAAAAGTAATGGTGATATGAAAGCAACATGGCGAGTAATGAATAGTGTCCTGAAGAATCATAAAACAAAAACTGGTATTTCAAAATACTTTGTAAAAGACAACGATGAAATTCATGATGAAAATGAAATTGTAAATGGATTTAATCAATATTTTGTGAATGTTGGATCAAGCCTTGCAGCTAAAATACCAAAAGCAGATAATAATGTGATCCATTCAATTAAAGGTTGTGCAAATAGTATTTTTCTAAATGGAACTAACAAAGAGGAAATAATGAATGTAGTAAAAAATCTTACAGACAAGAGATCAAGGGACTGGGTGGACATGGATATGATGTTTGTAAAGGACATAATGAGCCATGTTATTGAGCCGTTTACATACATATGTAATTTATCATTTTCAACAGGAATATTTCCAGATAATATGAAAGTAGCTAAGGTAGTTCCTCTTTTTAAAAATGGTGATAAATGTGTGTTCAACAATTATAGACCTATATCCTTGTTACCACAGTTTTCAAAAATTCTTGAAAAACTATTTGTAAACAGACTAGATCAATTTATAGATAAACAAAATATTCTAAGCAACAGTCAGTATGGGTTTAGAGCAAAAAACTCTACATCAATGGCTCTCATGGAATTAATGGAACAAATAACTACTGCTGTCGATCAAAAACAATATTGTATCAGTATTTTTGTTGATTTAAAAAAAGCATTCGATACTATAGGCGGCCGTGGTGTAGTGGTAATGGCAGTCGTCTCCCGATCGGAAAGTTGGCGGTTCGACTCCCGGGACCCGCACCATGTGTCGTTGTGTCCTTGGGCAAGACACTTAACCCTGAGTTGCTCCCGGTAGGACTGGAAAGCACCTTGCATGGTAGTCTGCCGCCACCGGTTTATGAATGTGTGTAGCATTCAATATATGTGTAGCACTTTGAGATTTTCAGTAATGAAAAGTGCGTTATAAATTGAATTAATTATTATTATTATTATTGATCACACCATTCTCCTTGAAAAACTGAACAAATATGGTATTAGAGGACCAGCATTACAGTGGGTATCTAGCTACTTGAAAGATAGGAAACAATTTGTACAAATAAATGATGTAAGATCTGACCTCTGTAATATCACATGTGGAGTTCCCCAAGGCTCTGTACTTGGACCAAAGCTATTTATTTTATATGTGAATGACTTGGTAAATGTGTCAGGACTCCTTAAATGTGTACTTTTTGCTGATGATACCACATTTTTCTGTTTAGGTGAAGATATAGAACAAATGTTGGAATTGATAAAGACAGAATTTGTCAAGATACAAACTTGGTTTAAAATAAATAAATTATCATTAAATCTAGAAAAAACTAATTACATGATATTCAGTAATAAAAAGAAAACTGTTGATGTTCCACTCAAAATTGAGGGTGTTGAGATTTGTAGAGTGAGTGAGGTGAAGTTTTTGGGTGTTATCATTGATGACAAACTGACATGGAAACAACACATAAATTCTGTAAGAATAAAAATAGCTAAATCGATTGCAGTACTGTACAAAGTCAGAGACCTATTGAATGATAAAGCTCTGTATTTGTTGTATAACACAATCATTGTTCCACACTTAATCTATTGTATTGATGTTTGGGGGAATGCGTGTAAAACAATCACAAAGCCTATTTTTGTATTACAGAAAAGAGCTGTAAGAATTATCACTAGAAAACATTACAGTCATCCATCAAGTACATTATTTTATCAACTGAAGTTATATATATATATGCATACATACATACATACATACATACACATACACATACATACACATACATACATGCATGCATGCATACATACATACATACATACATACATACATACATACACATACATACATACATACATACATACATACATACATACATACATACATACATACATACATACATACATACATACATACATACATACATACATACATACATACATACATACACACATACATACATACATACACACACATACATACATACACACATACATACATACATACATACATACATACATACATACATACATACATACATACATACACATAGCTGCTAACACACTAACCAAGATACAGGAGCAAACACACTTAGCTATTTAGGTATTTTAAAATTATGTCTGTGCGATCAAGTAACATCAGTAAGTTTTTTTTATTCAGGGAGGGTTTATTAATTAGAGTTTTGGATGATTTACTGTCTTAAAATGATATATCTCAGACGCGATCGGGACTCTGTTAGCTTAGCCCAAGAACAAAGAAGCCACATCACGAAGCTATCCTCACTTAGCTACGGTGTATGAAATAAACCGTGTCTAAATCACTTTTCAATTGATCGAGTGTCCAATACTGTAACTGTAGGATGAATAATAACCCTTCGATTGCTTTAATACATTCATGTACTAACAATAGGTTGTGTTTGTTCAACATGCTCTGCCATTATTATTTACATGCGCGTTGAGCAGCGGCTACCCACAGGCACGTCACGATGACGTTTTGCGGAAGTGCGCTGATTTTTAGG
>JBBPBX010006999.1:41736-66572 GCA_038048925.1 Garcialebias charrua | reverse complement strand
ACAGACTTCCTGTTTGAAAACAAAATCCCTTTGATTTTACATGCGTTTAGCATCAGTTTGAGACAGCACAAATCTGACAGCACAAATCTGACTGGATGGTGTCAAATGCAGACAGTAAAAGCTGGAAAACCTTAGCAACTGTTCTAGCTCGACAATAAACAACTGTGTCATCGGCATAGAAATGTAGAGATGCATCAGGAATGATCTGACCTAGGAGTCTCCAGGCTCGTACCAGTAGACTGAGAGACAGCTCTGTTCATCAGGCAGTCAGAATGCTAAACACTCTGCCTGCTCTGCCTCCCCTCCCATTTGAACTGCCTTAACACAAAAAACTTTCTCACACATTACCACTCAACACAAAGTTTTTAACACTGGACTCTGTGTCATCAAACGGGTTATTCACTAAACTCTCGGTCATGTGCTCATTCAGTTTGCACTACTTCTCATATTTGCACTAATGTTTGTAGTACATTACTGCCTATAGTCATACTACTGTTCACATTCACTGTTTACATTTATTAATACGGTTTACATTTATTACTACTGCTTTACATTTATTACTACTGTTTACATTTACACTAATTTTATATACACTACTGCAGATACATATACAGCATTCTCTGACTAGCCTTATCTAAGGATGCCAAATGTGCCTTATGTGCCTCACTGCATATGCCACTTTGCCTATATACCAACATCAAATACCTCATACATATACTGTGTACATTAACTTATATGCTGCTGTGCCACTCTTTGCAAATGTCAATGCTAGAACCTTCAGTTTATTTTATAGATATACTTTTTATACTACTATGCAAAAACTCAGGACAGTATTACACTTTTATTATTTCATTTTATGCTTATGTTCATTGGGTGTTTGGTGTTTCAGTGTTGGTGTAAATTTTCATACTTTTATACTATTATGAAAAAACTCAGGACAGTGTTACACTTTTACTATTTTATGCTTATGTTTATTAAATGTTTTAGTGTTTAGTGTTTAGATGGTTACTGTTGCACCGAGGGACTGAGAGAAACGCAATTTCGGTCCTGTGTATGTCCTGTACATATTGCAGTTCTGACAATAAAGTTGACTTTGACTTTTGACTTTGATTACTTACAGTATGTCCATTGTGTAGCGGGTAGGACCTAAGACTGAGCCTTGTGATACACCATTATTGACAGTTAAATAGCTGGAAAAAGTACCATTATGTTGAACACATTGCTTTTGATCTGAAAGGTAATTAGAAAACCAAGTGATAGTGTGATCTGAGAAACAAATCTCTGAAGGCTTATGGCATAAATGTCATGGTCTACAGTATCAAAGACGTTAAGACAGGTCTAAATAAAGTGCAGCACATTATTCCTTAGTATCCAGTGCAAACAAAGCTAAGAGTTTATTTTTGTTGTTCTTAAGGTGAGTGTTCTTGCCACTTAGTGGCGTGGTATAGCTATTTTAACTATGAGTAGTGCATAAAGGGTTTTAGTTAATATTTCTTGCTACATAGATTCAAGTTGAAGAAGAACCATGGAACTATGCAATAGGTTCACAGAATAGAGCACGGACAATAGATTATTAAAAAATACCAATACCATCTGCATTTATAACTTTAAATTAGAATGTTTAGAGCTATTTTGCCATTTTGATAGAAATATTCTCAGTTTTTTTTAATAGATTTTGGGATAAAATTCCTTTAATTTAGTCCACTTCTATGGTCCTCTTATTGTAGGGATTATGCACAGAGCAGAGCCTTCTGCATGGACGCCTCCAAGGACACCTGTTTGAGACGGTTGCTTCATGACCCTCTGGAGACCTGCACTCCTTGCCAAAAATGTAAATTTCAGGAGGAAGTTTCGTTGTTGCTCATACTATATTAGATAGAGAGAAAAAAATGGTTTCACCTCTCTAGTCTACTAGGTTTCTTTTTGCAAGCTGCTCTTTTCCGCATTGTCCTGTTCACTGTGCATATTCCTGTGAACACCATTATGTTGGTAGTTTCACACATTTCTGCTCAGACATGATGGTAGCATCAGATTTCCCATCCGACTTTTAATACGACAGTGATTTTTGCACGTCTGACAAAAGGTCAAACTTGTCTTTTAAATCCTACTGAATAGGACTGATATAAAAACACATTTTAAAGACATCTTTGACAGTGAGTGTACTTCTCTGGCTTTGACTTTACACTTCTCTTTTGAGTGATTTCCTCTGAGAGATGTCGGAGACCACACGTCCCCGATGATACAGCTGTATTCAGACATATGGATTGCTGTCATTTTCCTGGTTATATCTGGCAGCCATAGAATCAGCAAACCTCAAAGAATGTACCGCTTTTGAGACAGGGGTTTCTGACTCAAACGTCTTCCCAGCTTTATTGATTTCTTCTGTGAGTTTTCTGCTATAAAGTCATTCTGGGACATTCGGCTGCAACATCTCCATCACAACTGCCACCAAAAATGATGGATGTACTGTGTGTTTCATTGGCAGGCAATCCAGAGTCCTCTGTGTTTAGGTGGCTTTAGTGGCGTTTTAGTGGTGCAGCGTGGGAGGCTGTCACCCAATGTCAGAAAACAGCAGGTGGAGCTCACCGTGACCACCTGGCGTATATTGCATAAAGCAATGCAATAATGCATTTTGAGAAGAAAAGAAAACTAAATAATAATAAATAAAAAAACTACTGCTGCACCTCTTGTGGAAGGGATAGCAGGTGTTTGGTGGTAAAAAAAAGTGAGTTACATCAACATATTACAGTATAAGATATGCATAGGATCTTTTCATGTCATAACTCACAGCTTTGAATGTAATGCAGGCAGCCACAGGCCTGTTTCATTACTTAAATTAATGGTATAGCATTCCTTGTAGAAATGCATATTCCCTGCTGCCCCCTTAAGCTGAGAAATGACAGTGTTGTGGTAAAACCTTGAATAGGCTTTTTGCACAACTGTATGTGATACCACAAGGTGTCATTATTTATTTACTTTATTTTATTAACCTTTATTTAACTGGGAAAACCCAATTCTGATCACAGATCAGTCCTGCTCAGAGAATGTGTTGTAAATGACTCTCTGTTACTACCACATCAAATCTGAACTCAATTTATAGTTGCCATGGTTATATTGAATTGGACTGCCTCCAACAGTTAATCGTATGTAGGTGTACATCCAGTGATGAGTTTCTGAAAGTTTAATTAAAATCTGTCAAGTGGTTAATTTGACGTTTTGCTAACAGACTAACAGAGTTGATGCCACCAATTAACTCTAAGGCAAAGAACTTGTGCAATGAGTAACACTTGGAGGATATGTTGTGAACAACTCTCAGCTACAACCCCACCCATGTTATGGTGGCCATCTTGAATTTGGATGGCCCTAAAATTGTAGGAGTCCTGCTCTACACCCTGCCTCCCTCTCTCCTTCACACTCCTAATTGGCAGCAGCTGCTTCTAATCAACCAACACCCAGGAGGAGTATAAGAAGACCCAGGAACCACTCTACAGGCGCTGGGACATTGCCTACTAATGGTAGTAGTGTTCTAGCCAGTTTTTATTGATATTAGTTGATTCTAAGATTGTGTTTTTCTCTGCGTCTCTTCAGAGTTCTTGGATTCACCGTGTTCCTGCCCTGCCTGAGTTCCACATGAGCTTCAACTCCTCCTGCCTCTCAATAAGCTGCTGCCTGCCTTCCACCACTTGCCTTTTCAAATGCTTGGTCCTACCTTGGATTACTGGAGAATTGGATCACCACATCAGCACTCTGTTTAAGACTTCTCATCGTAAGGATTACTTCAGTACAACAACTATTCATTCAACAACAGTCCATTAAACATCCCCTCCTCTCCTCAGGTGTTCCTGCCCCCCTCATGGATGTCATTCTTTATTCACTGACTGTAAATAAACACTGTAAATTATTCTCTGAGTTCTGGTTTCTGTTCGATTCTGGTCTTTCATTCTGGGTACACCCGCAACCGTAACAAGAATGTCCCAGCCAAAACAAGTACCTCAGAAAGACTCAGGGTCTGAACAGAACCAACTTACTCTCCAGACTGTGTTACTTAGAGTTGATAAGAACGATGCTACACTTAAGCGTCTGCTAAAACTACAACGGACTAACAGCTCTGATCTACAGGAACTGGGCAGCATGTTATCCTCAGTCAAACAGGAGATGACTCAACTCCTGCCACCTGCTGCTACATCCACACCAGAGGTTAGTTTTCCCACTAATAATCCTCCCAAAATAGAACAAGTTTTGAAACCAGCTGAATTTTTTTGTGGAAAGCCTGAACTATGTGGAGGCTTCATACTTCAGTGTGAACTAACATTTCAGCAGGCACCTAGCCTTTATGCTTCTGATGCTGCTAAGCTAGCCTTTTTTATCACCCAGCTAAAGGGGGACGCATTACGTTGGACTCAAGCTCATTTATCCTCTCATCCTGTCAGTACCTTAACTTTCTCCTCTTTTCTTGAAGAGTTTATTTGTGTATTTGATCAACCCCTCCAACAAGCAGAAGCCGTAAAACGTCTACTCACCCTTCGTCAAGGCAGACTCTCAGTTACGGCTCATGCACTGGAGTTCAGAATCACAGCCGCCCGAACCGGATGGGATGAGGTCGCACTCAGAGGTACCTTCCTACACTCACTTTCCAACTCCATAAGAGACCGTTTGGCATCACAAAAAGAACCACAAAGTTTAGATGAATTAATTCGTTTGGCTACACGGATCGATAATCAGCTACAAGAACGAGAGTGGGAGAGAGACTACGACTCCCAGAATGCATCTACTTCCGGTTTCTCTTCTACGTCAAGACGTCGACCCATTTTTACCAGTGAGGACTACGTTTCCCAGAGTTCCACGGTCTCTGGGTCTCACTGCTCTAACCAAAACAAACAAGAGATACTAGTGAGAAATTCTTCTTCCTCTCCTAACTCTCGCCTGGAACTCAAGACTACTATCATTTGTGATCAGGAACATAAAACGGTTGATGCTTTAGTAGACTCTGGGGCTGAACAGAATCTCATTAGTCAAGACTTGGTTGAACTTTTATCCATTCCAACACAATCTCTTCCTACTCCACTAACAATGTCTGGTTTAACAGGTCAAAGGTTTGCTTCTGTTCATATGAAAACATTACCTATACATCTTATGATCTCTGGAAATCACCATGAGCACAGTGAATTTTTTGTATTTGAATCACCTGTTGCACAACTTGTCCTGGGTTTTCCTTGGCTCAACGAACACAATCCTGTAATAAATTGGAGATTTAAAAGAATTGAACAATGGAGTCCACACTGCTTAATGAACTGTCTAAGAACTGCCGTCCCCTCCACTATTAGTCACTCTGAAATTTCCGATCCTGTCGATCTGTCTAAAATCCCTGCTGTTTACCATGACCTCGCTCCTGTTTTTAGTAAACAAAAAGCTCTGTCATTACCTGCACACCGTCCTTATGACTGTTCAATTGATTTATTGCCAGGGGCCCCTCTTCCTTCCAGCCGCCTTTACAAATTATCTGGTCCAGAGTATGACTCTATGAAAGAGTATATTTCTGAATCCTTAAACTCTGGTATAATTCGCCCCTCTACTTCTCCTGTTGGGGCAGGGTTTTTCTTCGTGGCTAAAAAAGACAAGACTCTACGCCCTTGCATAGATTATAGGGGATTAAATGAAATTACTGTCAAGAACAAATATCCATTACCACTGATAGACTCTATCCACGAACAATTACACTCAGCCAAAGTATTCTCAAAATTGGATCTCCGTAACGCCTACCACCTCGTTCGAATTAAGGAAGGTGATGAATGGAAGACGGCTTTCAAGACTCCCCTGGGCCACTTTGAATACCTAGTTATGCCTTTTGGTCTCTCCAATGCCCCAGCAGTATTCCAGACATTGGTCAATGACATTTTAAGAGATTTCTTGAATATTTTTGTGTTTGTGTACCTAGATGACATACTGATCTACTCCCAAGATGAAGAGCAACACATTCACCATGTCAGGACCGTTCTTCAACGATTATATGAGAATCAGCTTTATGTAAAAGCTGAGAAATGTGACTTTCATGTTCAATCAGTCTCCTTTTTGGGTTTTATTTTTGAAGGAGGACAGTATCGCACGGATCCCGACAAGATTAAGGCAGTGGTGGAATGGCCAACACCGGAGACACGTAAGCAGCTGCAGAGATTTCTGGGTTTTGCTAATTTTTACCGTAGGTTCATCAAGAACTACAGCAGGATCGCTGCCCCTCTTACCCAGCTGACTTCCACTCTGCGGACTTTTAAGTGGACTCAGGGGGCAGAAGAGGCTTTTGGTGAGCTTAAAAGACTTTTTTCATCTGCTCCTATTCTTTGCCACCCTGACCCTAAGAGACAATTTATTCTGGAGGTTGATGCCTCAGACACTGGTGTGGGAGCTGTCTTATCTCAAAGATCACCTATGGACAACAAAGTCCATCCCTGTGCGTTCTTTTCTCGACGCCTTTCTTCTGCAGAACAGAACTATGATGTTGGCAACCGCGAGCTTCTCGCAGTCAAGTTGGCTTTAGAGGAATGGCGACACTGGCTAGAGGGCACTGACGTACCATTTCTCATCTGGACCGACCACAAGAACCTCACCTATCTCCGAGAGGCCAGGAGATTGAACCCCAGACAGGCTAGGTGGTCACTGTTCTTTACGAGGTTTAATTTTGTGTTGACTTTCAGACCTGGCTCCAAGAACGTGAAACCTGATGCCCTGTCCCGACAATTTGCACCACCAGAGGAGACGGGCCTTGAACCAAACATCCTACCCTCATCTTGTGTGGTCGGTTCCTTGACCTGGTCCATCGACAAAGACATTCTTGAGGCTCAGAAGACCGAACCTGACCCGGGGACAGGCCCTGCCGGCACTATGTTTGTACCCTCCAGTGTCAAGGCTAAGGTACTCCACTGGCTCCACACTCACAAGTTTTCATGCCATCCAGGAGTGGCACGCATGTTGGCTCTTACGAAGAGGCACTTCTGGTGGCCTTCCATGAATGTCGACATAAAGGACTACATCTCTGCTTGCCCTACGTGTGCCAGGAGTAAAACTGGTAACCAGCCCCCAGCTGGGAAGCTACAGCCGCTTCCTACCCCTAGCCGTCCTTGGTCTCATATATCCCTCGACTTTGTCACTGGTTTGCCCCCTTCTGATGGACATACTGTTATTCTCACTGTCATTGACAGATTCTCCAAGGCAGCTCATTTCGTTCCACTACCCCAGCTTCCTTCAGCCTTGGAGACGGCCCAGCTGTTGGTTCGACAAGTTTTCAGGGTTCACGGCATCCCATTGGACATAGTTTCTGACAGGGGACCCCAATTCATTTCCCAGGTATGGAAAAGCTTTTGTAATTCCTTGGGGGCCTCTGTCAGCTTGACTTCTGGATACCACCCTCAGTCTAATGGTCAGGCTGAACGGGCCAACCAGGAATTGGAGGCTGCTCTCAGGTGTGTGGTGGAGGACAATCCGTCCTCTTGGAGTCAGCATCTCATATGGGTGGAGTATGCCCACAACACCCACACTTCTTCTGCCACTGGTTTGTCTCCATTTGAAGCCTCTCTGGGTTATGCTCCACCTTTGTTCCCTAGCCAGGAGACTGATATTGCAGTTCCTTCCGTGCAACATCATTTCAGGAGATGTCGTCGGGTCTGGCGCCAAACTAAGCTCGCTCTGCTACGCACGGCTGCTAAGAATAAGGAGATCGCAGACCGCCATCGCTCTTCTGCTCCCTCTTACAAGGTTGGCCAGAAGGTATGGTTGTCTACCCAGCATATTCAGCTCAAGGACACCCCACGGAAGTTGGCTCCCCGCTTCATCGGCCCTTTTCCTGTCACGCGTCTTATCAGCCCCACGGCTGTCAGACTCCAGTTACCCGCTTCTATGCGTGTTCATCCCACCTTTCACGTGTCTCAACTCAAGCCTGTCGCAGAGAGCCCGTTGTGCCCTCCTGCCGACCTCCCTCCGCCCCCCCGTCTCATCGACAACCATCCTGCCTTCACGGTCCGCCGTATCCTGGACGTACGGCGCCGGGGACGGGGGTTTCAGTATTTGGTCGACTGGGAGGGTTACGGCCCTGAGGAACGCTCGTGGATTCCGAGGTCCTTCATCTTGGACCCCAGCCTGATCTCGACGTTTTTCCGGGCTCACCCGGAGAAGCGCTTCAGGTCGCCAGGGGGCGATTCTTGAGGGGGGGGTACTGTAGGAGTCCTGCTCTACACCCTGCCTCCCTCTCTCCTTCACACTCCTAATTGGCAGCAGCTGCTTCTAATCAACCAACACCCAGGAGGAGTATAAGAAGACCCAGGAACCACTCTACAGGCGCTGGGACATTGCCTACTAATGGTAGTAGTGTTCTAGCCAGTTTTTATTGATATTAGTTGATTCTAAGATTGTGTTTTTCTCTGCGTCTCTTCAGAGTTCTTGGATTCACCGTGTTCCTGCCCTGCCTGAGTTCCACATGAGCTTCAACTCCTCCTGCCTCTCAATAAGCTGCTGCCTGCCTTCCACCACTTGCCTTTTCAAATGCTTGGTCCTACCTTGGATTACTGGAGAATTGGATCACCACATCAGCACTCTGTTTAAGACTTCTCATCGTAAGGATTACTTCAGTACAACAACTATTCATTCAACAACAGTCCATTAAACATCCCCTCCTCTCCTCAGGTGTTCCTGCCCCCCTCATGGATGTCATTCTTTATTCACTGACTGTAAATAAACACTGTAAATTATTCTCTGAGTTCTGGTTTCTGTTCGATTCTGGTCTTTCATTCTGGGTACACCCGCAACCGTAACAAAAATTTACTTTTAATACAATTTGTCCATGGATTCATTAGTTTTCCTGGGAACAGACATACACACACACACACAAGTAAATAACATTAGCATGTACCTTCACCTTTCAGCAGTGGCTGATAAACATATATACTTTTTTTTAATAAAAAAAATACTATATAGCAGTTTAAAGATTTGGCTACATAAAAGATACCTACCATACCTGCACCATTATGACATAAAAAGAACCCCTTTGAAATAAAATTATTAAAGAAGGTTTTATTTGATCTCTAATATAATAATAATGATAATAACAATAATAATAATAATAATAATAATGAATTTAATTTATAACACACTTTTCATTAACAAAAATCTCAAAGTGCTACAAAGTGCAACTAAAATCAAAGATCAAATAAAAACAAGTGATAAAATCAAGTAAAATCAACGATAAAAGATGATATCTACAGATAATATCTACAAAATGAGAAAACCCTACCAAAGAGAAGCTGTTTAGCTGGGCTTTAAATGGCTTTAAACTCAAAATTCCTGCTTGTTTTATCTATCCTTTCAGAGCCTTCCCTGAATAAAACAAAGATCTGGAAATGAGATGTAAAATGTTTAAAATGCCAACATAAGCAGACAAGCTAACTGAATTTACATCTGCTTTATAAGGGCTATTGGGTTTGATTTAATCTTCAAAAGGGCAAAAAATCAGTTTGACACTTAAAATTCCAGGAGAAAAGCGAAGTAAAACGTGAGGATTTTATTTCGAGAAACTGATTAAAGGTGACGGAAGTGGCACAGAAGGGGATGTTTGGATGAAGCAGCCACAGTTTCTTGGAAGGGTAACAATTTAAAGGGCAGAGCAGATGGATGGCCTGGAATGAAATGACCGCAACAGCCAGTTCAGCATGAAAGTTATAATGAGTCGGTCTGAGACATGGAGTGGAAACAAACAGCAGCTAAATACCAAATCACTGTTAGTCTCAAACACGTCTGTATTTTTTTCTTTGTAAAATATCTAATTCAGAAGAATGTCTCACTACAGCACATTCCAGTTATAACTGTATCATAAAAACTCTTCTGTGTTGCCAAAAACTTTTTTTTTCACAGCTGAAAAGGACAAAGCTCTCATAGCTTGACAAATGGCATTGACTACTACTTCCCTTTTCTGTTGGGATTCATGAATAAATGTGTTTGTCTTAGTTAGCAAATTATTAGTATCTTGACTTTAATTTACAAATCTATTTTTTTGCTTCCTTTTCACCAAATTGTCACCTTAACACACGGCCCACAAGTGGGGTGTGCCTCTGCCTGCCGGGCCTGGGCCTCTGTGCTCAGACCTGGATCTGCCTCGGGGCAGCGGGTTCTGGCAAGGGCCTATGAGTTTGACGCTATTGGCCCCGGGGTGTTAAGGCTGCAGTATAGCTCTGCGTTGGACAGAACGCCGCTCGACGCGCGCGTGCTGCGCATAGGCAGTTCACAGTATAGCTCAGCGTGAGGCTCCAGCGTTTTCGCTCCAAATTCTTAACATAATTTGAGCAACAGCAGGGCGGAGCGTTTACCTACAGGATAAATTGAGGTCGCTGATTGGTCATTTGCTGACACGCCTACTGAATTGATTGACAGGTCGGGTGGGGGGAAAAAAGGCACGGGCTGCGCAGCGGTTTTCTGTGTTTATATGTTAATAAAAAGTTCTAAAAAATAAAATAAAAACAGGGAGCGCTGGCGCCAGCACACCAGAACACCAGGAGAGCAGCAGAACCTCGCGCAGCCACGTTGGACCTGAGTTGATTTCGCTCTTGACAAATTCATTCATTTCTCATCATTTCAGTCATGGAGTCAACGGAGGAGGAAGCGATCACTTGACTTTTGGCAAAAAACAAAAGAAAAGTCCAGATCAGGAATGAAGAAGGGGAATTTAATACATTTGTGTAACATACAAAACAGTCCGGTGCCAGGCAGTTTATTGTGAGACAACGCGCGCGCGTAAGCGGTCATAAAATTTGAGCTTGGCGCGTTCACGCCCGCGTTCAAAGGCTTGTGCCGCGGCGTTCACACAGCGTCGAGCTGCGTTCGGCCCAACGCAGAGTTATACTGGGGCCTTCACTGCGTGTGGTCGCTGGTGGGACTTTTCCAGTTCTCCCCTATGGTCCGATCTAGGGGGTGGGTGAGTGGTTCGTCTTGTGTGGGTAACCCTGGAGGCGCCGCGCTCGGGGTCCCTCTTGGGGTCTTGGGCTCTGGTCCCCCTTTGTCTGCCTCGGGTCTTGGGGGTCAGGTCTCTGCTGCTTCACAGTCACTATTAAATGTTCTATTAGAGAAGCCTTATACACTTATGCATGCTCTCAACCACACACAAATAGATGCAGGGATGCACATGCAGGTATTGTATGTAGATATGTAGATATGTATTTGAATGTATATGCAAGTGTACATATGTATGTATATATGGGTAGGTATGGGTATATATATTTATAGAAATTTACTGCAAAGTCATGAATATTCTAAGTTCTTTATGTATTTTGTTGCTGTGTTTTGTCATGTTCTTTGCAGGTCTATAGACAGTGGTCTGGTGTTTTGCCTTGTGCTCTCTTTGTGTATATTTCTTATATTTCATAGTCTTACTTTCCGCCTTTCCTTTCTTTCTATTCTATTATAAAAATAAATAAAAAACTCCACTACATAATTAATAGTATAAATATTTAATAATAATAATAATAATAATAATAATTAATTCAATTTATAATGCACTTTTCATTACTGAAAATCTCAAAGTGCTACACATATATTGAATGCTACACACATTCATAAACCGGTGGCGGCAGACTACCATGCAAGGTGCTTTCCAGTCCTACCGGGAGCAACTCAGGGTTAAGTGTCTTGCCCAAGGACACAACGACACATGGTGCGGGTCCCGGGAGTCGAACCGCCAACTTTCCGATCGGGAGACGACTGCCCTTACCACTACGCCACGGCCGCCCTATATATATATATATATATATATATATATAGGGTATATAATGGTGTGGAGAGGATGGCTGTAAGGGGAGAAGGGAGGCCTTCATTTTTTTTGAAAAAAATAAATAAATAAAAGAATATGGTGAAACGTTTGAGTACCCCTTTGATCCTGGAGGATATGTTGTCTGGAGCATCACTGCCTATAGTTGGGTGTCCCATGTCAAACAGGTCTCAGAAGAGGAATCAGACCAAAAATGATTCAAATCACTTGCTGAATGAAACATAATTTGCTTCCGGAAACTTCCCCCAGTGAAGGGATACTTGGAGACCTACCTGGAGCCAGACATGAGGGTGGATCTCGCCTGAGAGCACATAATGGTCGATCTTTGGATCCTAGGGCTCTGCCAGGCCAAGGCAGAAAGGAAGAAAGACAAGGTGATACCTCTATGTGGGCACAAGGACGGGTGCAATCAATGTAAGCTGGGCAGCAGAGCAAGGGAGGGTCCCTTGCCATGCTAATTCCTCATAGCATAAACTAGCTCTAGGCACATGGAATGCCATTTCACTCACAGGTAAGGAGCTGGAGCTTGTGTGTGGGGTTGAACAATACCAACTAGATATACATGTAGTTGAGTTCACCTCTATGCACAGCTTGGGCTCTGGAACCCAACTCCTGGAGAGAGTGGGCTTTCTCCTTCTCTAGAGTTGACCAATAAGAGAGAGGCATTGGGTGGTTGTGGGGATACACACAAGCCAGTTGGTGTTGGATTTTATCCAGGAGAACAAAAGGGTTGCCTCTCTGTGGCTTTGGGCTGGAGCAGGGAGGGTTCCGATTGTTGTTTATGTACCAAACAACATTTCTGATTACTGTACTGGACTTTCCTGGATGGTGTCCTGGAAAGGGTTCCCTCTGGGCATTCCCTTGTTTTATTTGGGGACTTTGATGCCAACGTGTGCAATGACAGTTATCTGGAAGGAGGTGATTGGAAGGAATGGCCTCCATGACCTGAACCCTAACGGTGTTCTGATATTGGACTTATTTTCTAGGTACGGGATGTCCTTAACAAACACCATGTTTCAGCATAGTGTGGTACACAAGTGTACTTTGTACCTGGCCACCTTAAGCAAAAGGCTTATGATCGATTTTGTAATTTTGCCATTAGACACAGTTGCAACCACTCTTTCTTCACCACTGTTGTCAGTTGTCAAAAGTAAAATAAATAAAAATACAATTCTATTCTAGATGTAATATCACATGCCAATCATTGCTTTTATGCCTTCACGCCCTTCTTTAATATTTTCAACAACAGTGAATTCAGGTGATGAAAGCAAATGGAAAATGCAATACCCCCCGGCGGGGTTCAATCAATACGAACAGCAGTAAACCAAAATATTACAAACTTGAGCAATGGCCCTCAAGAAGAATTAGAAGGTCTGACAGTGATTTGGATGATGAGGATGAAAGTATTGTGAAAACAGACCAAAGTGGGGTGAGAAATGTTAAGTTATTGTTCTGCTCAGGACTCAGGGGATGGGGATTACAATGCAGTTTGTCTCATTTATGAGGATATCAGGCAAAATATAACTTAGTGTTGCTAACTTTATTAGCAAACAAACACCAATATCACATGCAACAGTAAAACTATTTCTAAACTTTGACTTTGCATTTTGATTTCCCCTTAAATGGACTTCCTGGAGAGTGCTGTTGCCAGTTTTTCCCATAAATACACTAACAATGAAATGCATATTCATTATTATAATCAAATCCCAACTGTGGTCTCATGTTTAGTCATTCATGCTGCTCAGTTGGAGCTCAAACGGTCAGTAAATATCCTTCAGGTAACCTGCCAGACTTGTTAGAAAAACCTGGCACGATGCTCTCGATATCAAAACTCCCAAGTTTGATCTTCAAAAAAACTTGTTTTTTTTTCTGAAGCTAATATCCAAGTCTAAGAAAGTTGGAGGCTGTTTGGAAGTAGACACTCTCAAAATTAATCAAATCCTGCTTCTTCATTAATGAAACATGTCGTCGTCCACAGCAGCAGGTTGAATCCTCTCACGATGGTTGCACTTTTTGACTTAATCCAGTCTTTACTGTATGCTTCTCCCAGCATGTTTTATGAGCATGTGTTAAATATTGTAAAAGTTGAACCACTTCAAATAGTCATGTTTATGATATTGTCTATAGATAATGAGTTATGTTATTACTTACGTAATAGTCAAGCTAATTTTTGTTTCTCAAAATACTGGCTACATTATATCATCTCGGGAGAACAAAGCTTCTTTTTTGAAATGATGGGCAATATGTGTGGTATCACTTTATAAAAGCTTTACAAGTAGGTTATTCATATACTTAAGAATATTATACAGCTTTAAAATACTACATTGAAGCAGAAGATCTTTGGACATAAAAAGAGACTGTGCATAAAGTTTTTGACCAAAACAGCTATACTGTAATCCCATAATTTCTTAATACAAGATGATTTTAGTCCAAAATTAAGGGATTGAAAAAAAAAGCTAGACATTTAATTTTAAATTTGTGCTCCTGCAGGCACTTGATGCAATATGGCCAGTATTACATGAACCACTAAGTCATTATGACGTTGCTGTTCTTTTTCTATATAAAAGCAGAATCCATGAAGAATAAATACAACATTTGTGAATTAAAACGTTAATGTGCCAACAAGTGTTTCAAAGTGTGCCGTTAGACCAGTGACCAATGTGAATTCATGTACAATGTGTCAGCGAGTGACTTTTTATGAGACGACGAGACAATGAGGGCTCATTAATGCAGGCTTCACCTTTTCAGAAAGTCGACAGCGCTGCTCATTAAGACGGGTCTGTCACCTGTAGAGTCTGGACGACTCCAAAGGAGATGCATAAAGAAGTGACCGGTGGCAACAGAGATGGCATTTTAAATTAAAACTTGAGAATGTATGGGAAAGACAAAGGGATCCACAGGGAAGAAATGAACAGAGATTTTTTTTTTGTTGCCACATTTTCTACTTGTTGTTAAAGTGTGTGTGACATGATTTTGGAACTATGCATAAAGTGGCAGAGTAGCTACTCAGTTTTGATTTTTTTTTTTGTACACAGATGCTTCGAATAATTAATATATAAAAGTATTTTTTAATAAAATAGTTCTCTTCAGAGCGTCGCAGTTTTCGGGTGGAGAAGGGAGGGGTCAAACGCTGACACATTTTATGACGCAATCGCCAGAGCGCACCTTGTAAATAACAATGGCAGAGAATATACAAACCGAGGAATTAAGCAATTTAAGTGAAGATTTGAGCGATTTGTCTTCAGTTTGAGAAGCCGAAGTTATATCGAGTGTTGAACAAGAAACAGCTGGTTCTAATGTACATCTGCACCTGTATTTATTTGACTCTTACCGTTCAGTGAACGAGGTGGTGCGAGGGGAAATCCAACATTTCAGATAAGCAAAGTTCCGAGGGTGAAGGGCTGGAACCCGATCGTAGTCGTCAACAGAGCTGGCGATGTTAGAACACCCAAATGTGACACAACGTACCAGCATTTTTCAAGTTATTCAAAAGAAAATAGACGAACTTGAAGACAATTACACTGCATGCTAATAGCAGCGGCAGACAACCGTGCTGGTCTCCACGTCACAACGTCGCATGTGTAAGTACCCGGATGTCCCTTGACGAAACACGGCGCCAATTTTAAAATCACTTTTAAATCAAATTTTCATAAATTTATCATTTTGCTTGTAAAAACGAACATAGTTGAATGAGACAACACATAAACAGTATGTTGTGCCACTTTATGCATAGTTTCAAAATCATGTCACACACCCTTTAAAAGCACTTTATCACAACACCACTTTCATTTTGATAAACCAGGCAAACACACAGAGGGGTTAGTTTAACAAAATGGTTCTCAAACTATGACACAGTCATTGCAGGGTGACTACTCCTATTTTTATTTCATTTTAGTTTAAAAATGGCCCCAGAATTGCAAATGAAACCATTGTTTACATGTTATTACCGTTAACTTAACTGAAGGAGTTTTTGGGAGAGGAGGCGGGATGCTTTTTCACCAGATAAGCAAAACAGCTTAGCTGCTAACAACTAGCTGAGTCCAGGCTGAGCCCGAAGTAGGACAAACGACGGGAGCGAAACGCTGCCGTTTCCCTACCGTACCAGTAAAACAAGAGAGCTAACACCATAGCTCCGACACTTTATGAGTTTAACTGAAAATCAGGAGCGGAGCAAACGGCTACCCCGAAACAAACATAACCACTAACCACACGCTAATCACGCATTAAACAATAAGTTAGAGAGATACTTACTGCTCTCCCGATAGCAACTCTAGTGTTATACTCACAACACCATAGTCAAAAGCTGTAGTTGGTAGGAGAAGAGAAAAACGTGACCAACGACAGTGAAAGGGTCTGTAGTAAAGTGAACCACGTGTGAGAAGGAAAAAGGATCAGAGCTATGGATGAAATGGGGCTATATACTGTAGTTGGCTAATCATCCAATGTGTCACAGCTCTGACCTCTTTGATATTACTACTCGAACGATGCATGCGTGCAGGGAATATTCAGTGCTTTCAGCACCGCCCTCTGGCAGTCAGTAGGGATGAAGTGGAACTAGTTTTGGTCATGGAACAAACATGTAGAGAGCAAATCCACACTAGCCGTGTTTCCATCAAGGTTTCTAGGTGCGCATTTTGAAGTATCACAGCAGAAAAGCTTAATGGAAACGGCAAAATGCGAAGTTACTTCCTGAAATTCGCCAAAAAGTTTATACGCTCGCTTGAGGTGGTTTTTGGGATCTTCGAAACCGAGCAGATGCGCAAAACGACAGATGGAAACACATTTCACACACAAATCAATGAAACAACTCACAATCAAAATGGATAAAATATACAGTGGAATGAACAAATACATTAGAACATGACAACATACGAAGACTCAGAACCTAAAATATATAATGTTGAAAATGTGATTGATGCACATTTTTTTCCTGTAATAAAAGATAGCGAATATTATAATGAAGAGCAGTTTAATGACATCAATATATCAAATGGAGTTCTCTCCATTATTCACTTTAATAGCAGAAGTATAAATGCAAACATATCCAAAATAACAGATTACTTAAAACAATTAAATAGAACTTTTACGATAATAGCGCTGTCAGAGACATGGCTTAATGATGATAACACAAGTAATATTCACATCGAGGGGTATGAATTATATCATATGAACAGAAATAATAAAAGAGGTGGTGGTGTCGCACTATTTGTCAATAATGAAATAAAATGTAAATTAAATAATGAAATGTCAACCCCGGAAGCAGCAGATAGATACCGGCAGTCCAAGCGGCAGTCCAAGCGGCATGCGGCTCGGGTGGTTGCTGAGGCAAAAACTCGGGCGTGGGAGGAGTTCGGAGAGGCCATGGAGAATGACTTCCGTACGGCTTCGAGGCGATTCTGGTCCACCATCCGACGTCTCAGGGGGGGAAAGCGGTACGCGACCAACACCATTTATGGTGGGGATGGCGTGCTGTTGACCTCAACTCGGGATGTTGTGAGTCGGTGGGCGGAGTACTTCGAAGACCTCCTCAATCCTACTGGCACGTCTTCCACTGAGGAAGTGGAGCCTGGGGACTTTGGGTCGGGCTCTCCAATCTCTGGTGCTGAGGTCGCCGAGGTGGTTAAAAAGCTCCGCGGTGGCAAGGCTCCTGGGGTGGATGAGATTCGTCCTGAGTTCCTTAGGGCTCTGGATGTTGTGGGGTTGTGTTGGCTTACGCGACTCTGCAATATCGCGTGGACATCGGGGGCAGTTCCCTTGGATTGGCAGACTGGGGTGGTGGTTCCCCTATTCAAAAAGGGGGACCGTAGGGTGTGTTCCAACTATAGGGGGATCACACTCTTAAGCCTCCCTGGTAAGGTCTATTCAGGGGTTCTGGAGAGGAGGGTCCGTCGGATAGTCGAACCTCGGATTCAGGAGGAGCAGTGTGGTTTTCGTCCTGGTCGTGGAACACTAGACCAGCTCTACACCCTCAACAGGGTCCTGGAGGGTGCGTGGGAGTTTGCCCAACCAGTTTACATGTGCTTTGTGGACTTGGAAAAGGCATTCGACCGCGTCCCTCGGGGGCTTCTGTGGGGGGTACTCCGGGAGTATGGGGTACCGGGCCCTTTGATACGGGCTGTTGGGTCCCTGTACGACCGGTGTCAGAGCTTGGTCCGCATCGCTGGCAGTAAGTCAGGCTCGTTCCCTGTGAGAGTTGGACTCCGCCAAGGTTGCCCTTTGTCACCGATTCTGTTCATAACTTTTATGGACAGAATTTCTAGGCGCAGCCAAGGTGTTGAGAGGATCCGTTTTGGTGGCCTTAGAATCGCTTCTCTGTTTTTTGCAGATGATGTGGTCCTATTGGCTTCATCAGTTCGTGATCTACAGCTTTCGCTGGAGCGGTTTGCAGCTGAATGTGATGCGGCCGGGATGAGGATCAGTTCCTCCAAATCCGAGGCCATGGTCTTGAGCCGGAAAAGGGTAGCATGCCCTCTCCGGGTCGGGGAGGAGGTCCTGCCCCAAGTGGAGGAGTTTAAGTATCTCGGGATCTTGTTCACGAATGAGGGAAAACTGGAGCGTGAGATCGATAGGCGGATAGGTGCAGCGTCCGCAGTGAAGCGGGCGCTGTACCGGTCTGTCGTGGTGAAGAGAGAGCTGAGTCAAAAGGCAAAGCTCTCAATTTACCGATCGATCTACGTTCCCACCCTCATCTATGGTCATGAGCTCTGGGTTATGACCGAAAGAACGAGATCTCGGATACAAGCGGCTGAAATGAGTTTTCTCCGCAGGGTGTCTGGACTCTCCCTTAGAGATAGGGTGAGAAGCTCAGTCATCCGGGAGGGACTCGGAGTAGAGCCGCTGCTTCTCCACATCGAGAGGAGCCAGTTGAGGTGGCTCGGGCATCTGGTTAGGATGCCTCCTGGACGCCTCCCTGGTGAGGTGTTCCGGGCATGTCCCACCGGGAGGAGACCCAGAGGAAGACCCAGGACACGCTGGAGGGACTATGTTTCTCGGCTGGCCTGGGAACGCCTTGGGATTCCCCCAGAGGAGCTGCTCCAAGTGGCTGGGGAGAGGGAAGTCTGGGCCTCCCTACTTAGGCTGCTACCCCCGCGACCCGACCCCGGATAAGCGGAAGAAAATGGATGGATGGATGGATGGATGGAAATGTCAATAATAGTTGATAATATTATGGAAATGATAACAATAGAAATTATAAACAAAAACGATAAAAACATAATAATAAGTTGTGTATATAGATCACCAGGAGCAAATATAGAAATATTCACTGATAAAATCTTGGAACTAATGGAGAAGAGTTTTAATAAAAATATTTTTTTGTGTGGAGACTTTAACATTGATATGGGAAATAAAACAGATTCAAATAACATAAGCACATTTATAAACTCAATGTACAGTTTAAATATGTATCCATTGATATCAAAGCCAACAAGAATTACAACTCATAGTGCCACAATAATTGATAATATTTTCACAAATATAACAAATGGGGATGTGATAGGTGGTATCTTAACGACCGACTTAAGTGATCATTTACCAGTTTTCACAATCTTTAAAAATGATCAAAATATCACAAAAGCAGTCACAACGAAGAAAAAGATCATAAACACATCAAAAAAAGTTTTGGAAAAATTGAAAGAGGATCTGGATAAACAAGACTGGAATGATGTGTATGTTGATGATGCGAACAGAGCATATGATGAGTTTATGAATATCTTGGAAACCCTGTATGAAAAGAATTGTGTGCAAACAAATTACACAAAGAGAAATACGAATGATCAACCATGGATGACAAAAGGGTTAAGAAATGCATGTAAAAAAAAGAATTATTTGTATTCATGTTTCTTGAAATTGCGAAGTCAGAGCGCAGAAGAAAAATATAAAAAGTATAAAAATAAATTAGTAGGGATTATAAGGAAACATAAGAAAGAATATTATAGTAAATTATTAGATAAAACTAATGGTGATATGAAAGCAACATGGCGAGTAATGAATGGTGTACTAAAGAATCATAAAGCAAAAGGGGAGTGGTGGCGTAAAGGTTAAGAAGGTGAGCTTGTGATCGGAAGGTCGCCGGTTCAAGCCCCGGTACCGACAACATCAAAGATGTGGGTGGGATAAGTGAAGCGGTCACACTTGTATCCACCCTCATCTGCCCCACTCTGGGCCCTTGAGCAAGGCCCTTAACCCACACCATCTGCTCCCCCGGGAACCCTAGATATCAGCTCTCTGCTCCACACAGAGGGCTGTGGTTGCTCGGTGGTCTGTGGTTGCGTCAGGAAGGGCATCCGGCGTAAAAACTGCCAAATCTTCGTGCGACCAGTTCGCTGTGGCGACCCCTAACGCAGGGAAAAAAGCCGAAAGAGAAAAAAAAAAAAAAAAAAATATATATATATATATATATATATATATATATATATATATATATATATATATATATATATATATATATATATATATAATTAAACTACTACTTAATGCTTGTACTACTATTCCTACTTCGCGGTTTTCTACTTATCGCGAGTCTTCAGGGTACGGATACCCCCAATAGATGGGGGTCTACTGTAATGCGTAATCTCATGCAATATCGATAAAAGTTACAGAGTTAGAGACAATTTTGTGTTGGCATTTTTGAATCATTCATCCAATCATTACTTATTGAGAGTTTCAATAGAACCCATCCAGTACTGTAGTTCACAACATATTTTACTAACCACGAAACAACAACACACTCAGACACAAACGGGCAAAAACACGGTCACTGTCTTGTGTGATAACTACGGTAGTAAGTTTGTCACAAAAAATTGCTAAACGCCTACTAAAATAGTGAAAGTGAGCCTCATTTAAGCTAAAACTGATGCACATCAAACCACTTTATGTAAAGGTTGACAAGTTAAAGTTATTTAATGGCCAACGCCGATGCAAATCTTTCCACGCTAGCGAGCTGAGCTGATGGCCAGTTTCTAAAGCTAATGTGTCTTATTTTGGCCTTAGGGCTTGAAGCAGACCAGTAAACAATTTTACCTGGGTTTCCAAGAATAACATGATTTTTATTCAGAACAGTAAAAATTCCCAATCATCTAATTACCGTAAATAAATAAAGCTTTGGAGGAAAAAACTCCAAACGTCTGCTGGTGTTGTACTGAAAAAAGCACCCCTGCTGTGAAAAGCATCCTTGTTATGGGAAACACATTGACAAAAAGGTGTAGCATGAAGTGTAATAACACTGTGCTGCCCACCAACGCGCCTCTTTATTCACATTAATATGCTCAGATGGGACTGATGCCAACTATTTAAAAGAATGAAGAAAAATCAGTGTCAACTTGGCCGACCCCCACGCTTTATGTGTACTACTAACGTCATGTTGGTCATCTGATGTGGGTGGACCATGGAACCAAAATACACATGCCAAACATGACTCTAAGGCAGGAGTGCCCAATACGTCCATCGTGATCTACTCCACTATGCAGCCAGTCTGAGGCCTTTCTGCTGCGGTTCGGCCGTTCACTTACAAGACAACAGTCCTCATCTTCTCTGAAACCGAAGGAGGTATGAAATGCTCCTCAAGTGTAAAGTTGCACATGTGCACTCCAGGCGGCTGCAGTCCAAAGTTTTTCTGCACTAACAGTTATAATAAACGACAGAGAGTACCGTAGTGTTTTTGTGCTGCTCACTATTTTTCAACATGTAGTAGCAAAACTAATAAAATCCAGGGTCCAAAGAGATGTTAAGTGTATTTACCAGTTTGGACGTAACTGTGATGCAGGTGCTCCATCAGGGTTGCCAGATAAATTTAAAACATATTATTTACCCCCTCCTTTTCTGTACAGATGTTCAATAAACACAACACACCTCATCTTAGAATATCTTTGCTCAGCACATATGACAGTTTAGGTTAAAATACTACAATTTTAAAACCACAGTATTATAATTAATAATTTCTTATCTGGCAACCCGACTGACATGTAAACTACAGTGTTTTCATGTAAACCTGCTCATGTTTTGAGCAGAACAACGCCTCACTCGGAAAGCCCACTGCATAGCAGGTGATCCCACACACCCACTACACAGCCGCTTTAGACTGCTGCCATCAGGGAGGAGACTGAGGAGTCTCCAGGCTCGAACCAGCAGACTGAGAGACAGCTCTGTTCATCAGGCAGTCAGGATGCTAAACACTCTGCCTGCTCTGCCCCCCCTCCCATTTGAACTGCCTTAACACTAAAACTTTCTCACACATTACCACACAACACAAAGATTTTAACACTGGACTCTGTGTCATCAAACGGGTTATTCACTAAACTCTCGGTCATGTGCTCATACAGTTTGCACTACTTCTCATACTTGCACTAATGTTTGTATTACATCACTGCCTATAGTCATAATACTGTTTACATTCTCTGTTTACATTTATTAATACTGTTTACTTTTATTACTACTGCTTACATTTAATTACTACTGTTTACATTTACACTACTCTAATATCTACACCACTGCTGATACATATACAGTGTGCTCTGAACGGTCTTATTTAGGGATGCCCAATGTGCCTTACTGCATATGCCACTTTTTGCCTCTATAACAACATCAACTACTACCTCATACATATACTGTGTACATTAACTCATACGCTGCTTTGCCACTTTGCAAATGTCAATGCTAGAAACCTTTAGTTTATTTTAGTTATACTTTTTATACTCTTTTTTTATACTAGTATGCAAAAACTCAGGACAGTATTATGTTCATTAAAGCTTCAGTATGTAGCTTTTTTTATGAACATATTTCTTCACTCTGTCACTACCTCCTGACAGACTGATGTTAGCCAGGTAATCTCTGAAATTTTTTTAAAAAAAATATTGTCCCCTTGCTTCTCCAGGTGGTAAATAAGCATTTCTAAAAAGAAAAGGTGACCCGCCATTTTCCAGCCAATAAAAACAGAGTTTGTAACCAGCCAATAAAAACAGAGCTTGAATTTGAATCAGCCAATAAAAACAGAGCTTGAATTTGAAATTCAACAGACCACAAGGGGGCAGAGCCACATATGGCTCTGAGGGGGAGGGATCAGAATGCTTTGCCTGTTGAAAATATTTCTAAGTGCTGCAGTTCTACAGAAACTGCATACTGAACCTTTAAATGTTTAATGTTTTAGTTTTAGAGTTGGTGTAAATTTTCATACTCTTATACCACTATGCAAAAACTCAGGACAGTGTTAGTTTTACTATTTTATGCTTATGTCTATTATTATATGTTTCAGTGTTTCAATGTTTAGATGTTTACTGTTGCACCGAGGGACTGAGAGAAACGCAATTTCGGTCCTGTGTATGTCCTGTACAGTACATATTGCAGATCTGACAATAAAGTTGACTTTGACTTTTGACTTGACTTTTTTTGTTTATTATCCCCAATAAACGTTGAAAAAACACCAACGTCTCCAGAGGTTGTTGTCGTGTAAACGGAGCCTTGATCACTTTGACTTTTAAAAGTGGATCACATGCTGAAAAAGTGTGGGCACCCGTTCTAAGGTTTATCATTTGTTAAAACCTTAGAGAACAGTACCATTATTTATCATAGTTATTACCAGGCAATCGTTTAAACTGTGTCTGTTACCATCATACTTCGCCCAGTTGCCACTGGCTGGAATTAAATGGGACGTTCAGTAAAGACCAGGGGTGGAAGTAACAAACTACAAATACTCATGTTACAGTAATTAAATTGATTTTTTGGGTACTTGTACTTTTATGAGTATTTCTTTATAGTGTGAAATTTTACTTATACATGTACTTAAGCAGAATTTAGACCATGTAGTCTACTTCGCTACGTTTGAAATCAGAAGTCGCTTCTGAGTACGGCCGCAACTTGAATTAATATTCAAACCGTTCATCTGCATCTTTGTAGCCAATAAGGATCTCAGATCGCAAACACGCCAATTACCTATGACGTAAGCAAAAGACAACTCCGTAGAGTAGAGAGTCATTTATGGACCATAGATTTGGAGAAAAAGCCAAAATGGAGACAGAGGACAACACTTTCAACAGAGAAAACGACGAGGTAAAGGCTGAGGATGAGTGCCAGTGGTCCAATGTTTCATGTATAGAGGGTGAAAAGGAGACAGCGTCCAGATGTAAACGTTGTTTGATCTCTATGGTGACAGCAGCTTACAAGACTTCAGCATCTCATTTCAAAAAACATATTGTGGTATACAGTATGAGGTTTTACAGCTACCTGTAGGATATTGCTTTTTTTATTGTTTGCATGTGTGGGTTATTTGTTTGGCTAAGTATGCAATGATCTTAGATATTGTCACTGTCATTGGTTTGCCTGGTACTAAAATAAGACGGAGCTTCTGAGCATCTGAGAAATGAGCTTTGAATGTAGCAGTAAATCAAACTGAATGTCTTCTATTGACAGTAGGCCTGTCACGAGAAACCATAAATCAGTTAATCGCATGATGAATGAAAATTATCAACCTCATTTTTGTTTATCGGCTTTATCATTTCTTAGTGCCCCTCTCTTTCTACTGAAGACACTGGATGACAAAAGGCTAAACTCCGGTGCTCTTCACTGACCCCTCCCTTTCTCTATAAAATCCATTTTAAACGTCAAAAATCGTACTTTTGGATAATTAATAGCAGCTAAGCTGATAAGCTAAGCTACAAGCTAAGCTAAGGGGCCGACCGCGCGGGGAAAAAAACCTCCGTCTTGTCAAAGCTCCATAATTCACAGTTGAAACCTGTGCCTTTGTGTAAAGTTATTTTTCTCTGAAAAAAGAAGCTGAGAACTTGTTTACTGATTTATTTATTAAAAGCTTTGTGTAAAAAATGCTACGCTAAAGAACTCAAACCACACCGAGCGGCCGCCATTTTGAGAACCGCAAAACAAGAAGGAGAGACAGCCCATGTCACGTCAAGGGACCTCCCTCCCATTTTCTTAAAGAGACACGCTGCTCGCTCCCTCACTATCCATCCTTCTGTTCAAACAATCTTATACTGCCATCCGGTGGTCAGAAAAAGGTACTACACACAAAAATTGACCAACATTTCTT
>JBBPBX010006999.1:20671-31908 GCA_038048925.1 Garcialebias charrua | reverse complement strand
TAATAATATGAAAAATAATAATAATAATAATAATGTCTTTTCCTGTCATCTGCGTATGTTTCCCATACACAGACGAAATTCGTCTCTGCATTTAACCCAACCACCTACCAGGTGGTGCAGTGAGCAGCCCGAAAGCGCCCGGGGAGCTGGAGAAATAGGTGTGCACTCATAGACACCCCAAGGTGGGTAGTGGCCGGGGCGCGAACCCGCGTCCTTCGGGTCCCAAGTCAAAAGCCCTGCCACTAGACCATCTTGGCTCCTAAGATTCATTCAATCAGAGAAGAGATGCTTTAAAATCCCAACCCACTGGAGGTTTTATGTTAATGGGACTGGTGACTCACAAACGGGCCGCAAGGTCCCGGTGATCATCAACAGGACGTTTGTGAAATATAACAAAGTACTTGTCAAGTACAGGTTGTATGTCTGATGTGCTCAATGTGCAGGGGTACTAATTTAAAGTGTTTTTTTTAAATATAAACTGGAGGTGTTGCACCTCGTGTTGTGTGTGGGTCACCTGGGCCACACATCGCAGTAAAAAGTCACACATATTTCTGAACTGCAGGCCCCACATACCACACATGTGAAGTACTTGTGCAGTACTTCTGACGAGAGCGAATCATAAAATGATTGGATGTGTATGTCAGAATGTCAGGAAGCTGCATTACATAAAATGTTTATAACCTTTCTGTTCACAAATGTTTGTTTTTCAACAATACTGTATACTGTACAGTATGTTGTCCAACAAAGTTAAGTCAGGTCCTCTGGACGGTTTCTTTATGTTGAAATGTTTTGTCTTTCATCCAAAGGACTTCATCAGTCCAAGGAGCCACAAAAAACTCAGTCCCATAAGTAGTAGAGCTGTCATTTCTAACCCGAGCCCGGAGCCCAGCCCCGCCCGAGCCGGATTCGGACCAGGCCATAATCCAAAAATGAATGTTAAGTTCCTGGCTAAAACCAATACAGACATGTTCCTGTTTTTAGTATTTTACACCAACTTACAACCTAGCTGTTTTTTTTTACTACTTTTCCTTATAATTATCCTTTTAATTACCATTTCATTTTCACTTATGAAAAAAATAAAATAATAATTTGTATGCATCCTTTATGATTGTCTATTGTTGTCCCCTGTTGTCATCACTTTGTTAAAATCAGGTCTCTCTTGTAAATGAGTCCTTGAGGCTCAGTGGGATTAACCTGTATAAATAAAGGTTGAATAAATGAATAATAATGTGCTTAATGTGCGGGCCGGGTCGAGCTTTTTATTGCATCAGCGGAAGCGCACAGCCAACGGTCCAATTATATGTCAACATGGCTTGCCATACTGTCACCAGCCACATGTGACCATTTGACCGCGCACTGACCAGCCGGTTGAAAGAGGTAAAAAGTTCAGTTAAGCTTCAGATGGACTACTGCCAGCGATTCATCAGTCCAAATGGACGTTCATTCAGTTGCGGCACTCGGCTGACGACCCAAACAGGTGAGATCCAAAAATATCTGACATATCAGAGCAGGGTCTAATGCAGGCAGACGCTGGAGAAGCATTTAATGCACTTTGATGGCTCTTCAGCTCTGATCTTCTGCCCACTTTACTCAGCCGCACGTGTCCGCTAACCGTTAATAATAGTTGGTGGTATATGCAGTCAAAGCTTAATTAAAAATGTCTGCGTTTTTCGGGTTCGGACCTGTAATTACTGTTAATTTGTCGGCTCGGGTGGGGTTCAGAAATTATGGCTACGGGCTGGGGCCGGTTCGAATGTTTGGACCCGAGCGCAACTCTAATACCGTATTCGTCGGTGTATAATACGCGTTTTTTTTTGCTCATTTGAATGTCCTGCGTATTATACACCAAAGCGTATTATCTATGGATTTTTCCCCATATTTTTAGACCCATTATTCGCTCTGATATCGCTGTTTTTTTCATTTTGGGCAAAAATGGTGCATTACCAGTTTCGGCCGCTATGGGCGCTATGGGCAGCAGCAGAGGACACAGAGAGCGAAGAGGAAGAGGAGGGCCACTTCCAGACCGTTCTAGCTCATGTGTCCGAAAAAAGCCTCCTCTGGTCGGACGGACTCTGTCGCTGCCCGTCCCCTGCTCTGGATAGCTGCAATTAGCTGTGAGGTTCGCTGTTTTTGTTTGCAAGATACCGTAACTCATAAACCACACCGCAGATTTTTAAATCCAGCTGATTTCACATTTGGTTAAGCTCAGGAGCCCGTGTGCTATAAAGTCAGCTAAGAAATATATTTTTTAAGCGTTTATTTAGCTAAATTTAAAGAAAGAAAGCGTCCGAACCTCCTGTTTGCAAATCGGCAAACTATTTTTTTAAATCCAGCTCAGACCAGCTGATTTCACATTTAGTTAAGCTCAGGAGACCGTGTGCTATAAAGTCAGCTAATAAATATTTTTTTTCTCGCAAAGAAATAATAGTTTTGACCGTGTTTTGTTGTAAATTCCTTCGGTGCTCGCCTGCTTCTGTGGCAGCCATTTTAAGCAGGGCAAATGAGGCTCTGACGCGTCGCATAGCGGTGACACATAATAGATGCGTATTAAACACCGAAGCGCATAATGTACGTTTTTTTTCTGGTTTATTTCCAATAATTGGACAAAGCGTATTATACACAGGTGCGTATTTTACAACGACGAATACGGTAAGTAGCACATTCACATAGTGGGCCAACCAGTTTGATGGTCATAAGATGGTTTCTGGAGTCCGCCCTCTCCCCTGCCAAATTGTCTGAGGTAGTCATGGCCATACTTATGTGACCGAATTTGTTGCAGCTCCTTGGACTGATGAAGTCTTTTGGATGAAAGACAAAACGTTTCAACTAAAATAAATCGTCCAGATGACCCGACTTTGTTGATTTTTTAAAACCTGGATTATTGAGCATGAACTTTAAATATATGTTGTGTTAAAAAAAAAAATCACTAGCAGTGAAAAGAAGCAAGAGCCACTGCACTTCACAACTGTTACCCCATCTGAAAATGTGCTTATTTTCATGATTTTACTCATCTTGATTTAATTCGAATAATTTTTACTAGCAGTTTGTCAGATCTTTTCATGCAGTGCAAATAGAAAGCAACAAAAATACAAGCTTTTCCATTTTAGGAGAGACTGTTAGATGCTCAAATCAATTCCCTTTTTTTGTTTTGTTACATTTTATATCTGTTAAAATCAGAAATGACAAAAAAGTAAAGTGGCTTGGAACATTACAGCTTTACAAAACGAGCACCGACATTATCTTGTCAGTCTTGCTCGGTTTAGGGTCTTTTATGTAGACTTGTCTTTTCACCCTCGCAAAGCCTCAGCAAACACGGCAAAACAATGGGAACTATTTTGGTGGTGTTAAATTTCTTCTGAATCAAAGTGAAATGTTAATTTCCTGAAAAATTTTAAGGCAATGAGGTGATTTCTCACAATCAAACAATGTGAGTGTGTCATAATTAGAACATATTTTAATTAATGAGGAAAAACGAATCATTAGGATCATTTCAATAATTCCGCTTACAGATAAACTAAACTGGTGAAACTTTCTGTGTAATAAAAACTGAACAAACATCTCTAATATTAAGACATAATAATAAAAATTAGTTATAAAAACTAAAAAAAGTTATCTTAAACAGTATTTGCCTTTTTGATGTACATCAATGAGTTTGTTCTGTTGGAAGAGTTTATAGAATCAGCAGTAAGAAGGATTTTATTGTGCTATCAGTGCAGGTTCATTTTGGGGGGGTTCAGAGATTGAGCCCGAATCCAGAGCTCACTCATGGGAAGAATAAACGCTTTCCAAATTATTGTGCAGATATTGGTTTTCAAACTAATGGCTGTGATATCTGGCCAAACACGTCCCAAGCTGCTTGAGGGGAAGGAAGACTAAATCATGTCCTGTATATTTGTAGGTTAATGCCTTGAAAACGATGTTAATGTGGCAACTAGAAAACAACATAAATCTGTAAAGGGGAGGTACAGTCAATTCAGATGAACAGGTCACCAGAAAAAGTGCAAAACGTTAGAAAAAAGATAACTAGAATATTAAATTTGAACAATTCAGACACTGGAATTAAAATGGACTAAACTCCCATCAATCAAATTTACTTTATCAAATGGAAACACAATCAATTGACCATGTAAGAGGGTTCAAGTATAACAATTACGATAACCCATACAAATAATTATAGGGTCTAATTTGTTATTTCCCAGCCAACTGTAGAAAATATTTCACAAACCTAAAGTGTGTGTATCCATACAACAAAGTTCGCACAGAAAACTTGCAGTAGGCTTGTCACGATAACAAATTTTGCTGAGCGATTGTCACAGAAATTACTGCGATAAACAATACTGTTTGAAATTTGACAGTAATTAGTAATTATTGTAAAATTTAATAAGAAATGTTTTCTATCTTATCTCAATTTTCTTTGCATGTACTACATTTTTTCGACCAGCAGATGGCAGTATAAAACAGTTTGAACCGAAGGATGGATACTGAGGGAGCAAGCAGCGTGTCTCATTAAGAAAAATGGGAGGGAGGCCCTTTGGAGCTTTGACAAGACGGTTTATTCTAGAGGTCAGTCTGTTAGTTTAGCTTCTCAGCTTAGCTGCTTTTAACAATCAAAAACACAATTTTGGACGGTTAAAACATATTTTAAAGAGAAAAGAGAAAGGGAAGGGTCAGTGAAGAGCACCAGAGTTGAGCCGTGTCTTCAGTAGAAAGAGAGAGACACGAAGAAACGATAAAGCCGATAAACAAAAATGAGGTTGATAATTTTCATTTATCATGCAATTAATTGATTTATTGTTTATCGCAACAGACCTAACTTGTAGACCCCTCCCTGCCCCTCTTTACTTTGCTTAATCTCCAGCTTCAAAGTTCAGCCTTGCAGAAAAGGCTATCATCTATGCCAAGGGGCATTTGTGAATTGGGCCTGTCTACTTTTTCTAATACTACTTTTGTTGGCACCACCATTTTAAAAACTATAAAACTGCTACTTGCAAGAATTCTTAGACTGTTAAGATATACATTGGACAATAAGTTGAATACCTACTTTGAACTTGGTATACAGTAACTTGTATTTTAGGTTCACTTGGTGTTAAATCATTAAAATTCGCAACAGAAGTCAATTCATACACACAAACAAATTTCATATGAAAAATCTTGACTTACGTACCTGCCAGCAAACCGGTTTTGGAGCTCAGTGTGTTGTTGACTGTTGAGGCTTTTTGAACGTTGTTCCATCAGCCAGTCCAGCTCAACTTCCAGCACCTTACTGTTGTTTGTAACGGCTCCATCCTGACAACGCTGGATGAGGTTGGGTGGAGTGCTCTCCGGGGAATACACCAGCTGCCCTTGCCCTCCATTCATCCCATTGTTGTAAAAAAGTTCTTTCAGTTCCATGCCACAGCTCTGCAGCTGAGTGTTTGTGAACCAGCGGGCAAATTCGGAGCGAGCAAGTCCTGTCCGACCATCCAGCTGGCTGAACTCCTCAGGGGAAGGCCACCGCGTTTGAGCAAAATCGTCCTTGAGGAGTGCCAGTGATCGGCTGTCTGGAGGCACTGAGAAAGAATTTGGGTTAGGGATAGGCGTTGCAATAGTGCTGGGAACATTAAGGGAGAGGGCATGCAGAGGTGGAGGAGAGCTTTTGAGATTGCCAGCATTAGTGCTTGTTTTGTGAATGCCATTCAAATGGAGGGTTTGATGCTGCTGATGCAATTGTTTCTCAGTCATGCCAGCAAAATCACCAATTCCTGTCTTCTTGGTGCCCATGGAGTTGAGAAGGGCTTGTTCCAAGTTGTCACGTAGTGCACGTCGCTCCACAAACCAGCTGTCAATTTCATGATGAGACAGGCCAGTAGTGGCTGCTAGATTGTTCACATCGCTATGCGTAGGAAAACTGTTCCGCAAGAAATTATCCTCTAAGATATTCAGTTGTTTTGCTGATTTTCCTTTCATCCTCTCTAGTAAAGGAAATTGAGTCAAGACCGAGGACTTTTGCTGAAAATCTTGTTTTCGGGCTGTTGGTGTCTCTTCACCATCTAAATGTATAATTCCATTGTTGTGAGCAGGGAACACCTGATCCTGGGGCCACTTATTGTCGATACGTAATGTCCCATTAGCCTCTGCCAGAGGGCTGATGACCTTATCCCCTCTAAGGCAACTGTTTTTCAGCTCCAAACCTTGCTGTTCCTTTAGTGTTTTGCCGTTCAGAGGGAATCCCTGAATTTGAGAAGGGGCTTTAGATGGAGTGCGAACAGACTGTATAATGGTTGGCCGCTTAATGTGAGTGTTATTGGGTGGAGGAGAATTTGGTTGGTTTAAATCAGGAGCTGGCAATGTATGGGTATTAGTATGCTTTTCTTTGGAACTGATGGTCGAAGTACGAGGGAAAAGTAAAGAGTTTTTAAATGGAGGGGCACATATAGGTGGTGGAGCTATCGTTCGCCTTGTTAAGGACTCTGGAAACACCATGGAGGGCATTGAGATCAATGGCTTTGTCTTAGAGTTTCCTATTGCAGAGAGAATTTTCCCTTTGGATGACAAAGATTGCGATAATGATAATGATGGTGGTGGCATTAAAGGCACAGCAAGAGATTGCCTCTTTGCTTCTGCAGTAACCAGAGAAGCTGCTACGGGTCGCTTGATCTCTGTAGGAATGGAAGGTGGTGCCATTTGCATACGGTCTTTCTGTGGGGGAGGTGGTGGTGGGGGAGCCATTAGGACTTTGTCTTTAGGGTCGCCAGAATGGGGAGCGACTGCCATAATGGGTCGCTTTGAATCTGGACCAAACGCTGATGCTAGGTGTGCTGGCAGGGATCTTTTCAGGGTGTGGGTGGTACCAGTTGAGACTCCTGAAATAGAATTTGTTGTAGTGACAATACTTAAGACATTAGATGCAGTTGTCCTGACTTGACCTGGATGCTCAATTGTTGTGTAGACAACTGGCTGCTTGGATGCTTTGGAAGAGGACAGAGATATGGAACTGGTAAATGTGTGATGGGAAGGAGGAATAGAGCCATTGAACATTTTCTTCCTTGCCTCCTCTACCTCTTCTGGAGACCAGGTGATGCCTTGCTTCAGTCGTTGGGTGGTGAACCATACTTTGATTTGTTCCTCTGGGTGTTTGGAGGCAGCTGTAAGCCATGACAGCTCAGCATGTGTTGGGTAAGGAAACTTATTAAAGGAGGCAATCAGTGTCAGGTTGTCATCTAAGGAAGGGTTATATTTGGTAGTGTTCAAAGGAACAGCTATTTTTGGTACAGATTTAAAGTTGGGTGGGCGCTGGAGCATTGGGGAGACATGGGAGAGCCCTTGGATGATGGTGGGTTCAGGGATGATGACTGTTCCATTGATGTTCACTGCTGTGATTTGATCCTTAGGGATCAAGCTATCCAGCTGGTTTGCAAGTTCTGTCCCTCTATAGAGCGACGGTATAATACCTGGGCTTTTCACCGTGGTTGATATGTAAGGTGGAAACACGGAGGTGCTGTGGCCTTCACCTTGTTCATTTGTCATTTCGCATTCAAGTGAATTGTCTCTGCCTTCGATTGTCTGTTCCAAGATAGTCTGATTGTTCTTTTTTATCCTTTTGAACTTGAAGTTCGTCTCACCTGGATGCCGGCTCTCATTGTGCTCTGTGAGTGAGTCAAACTTCTTGGTGTTGAAATTACACACAACACAGATGTACAATGGATTTAGAATGACGTTAGGGTGGCTGGAGTCCACGTGTTCCTTAAAGTCATTCAGATTCGGTGTCAAAAATGGGCAATATTTACACTCATAGCCTCTTTGTTGTTTTTTCTGTGATACTTGTTCGGATTCTGTTACTTTGCTCAATCCTCTGGATTCAACATTTTCAATGACATGAGGTTGATCAGAAAGCTCTTTTTGTACTAATGGCTCAATATGTTGTGTTTTTGTCTGTTTTAACATTGTCTGCTGGTCTGTATTTTCTACATTATCCTCTTGTGGGTCTTGCTTTTTTTCTGTGGACTCAGGTAATTCAGAGTGTTTTTTTTTAGTTGTAATGTTACAGGGCATTTTTTCAATGTCCATCACATCCTCCGATTCATCTTGATCATCAGGCAGGTCACTGATGACCCGAACCATGCATGGAGTGGAGGACTTTCTGCGACTGGACATGCTTGCTGTTGCTGCTGGTGGCGATTATGGTGCTGCTGAACGTGTTGACTAGATTGTGGTTTTTGGCTGATTATGCTGGTGATCAAGGGTGTCAGCGTGTTGGTTTTTAGGCAAACCTTACAGGGACAAATTGTAGCTGCTGGTTGTGGATACTGGCAGGTGAGTGAAAGAGTAGTTTCCAGGATGCAAGAGGGAGGGTAAGAACCAGCTGATGGCGCAGGTCCAGGACCGGTTGTGCAGTGGCGTCTTCCGCTCACTGGCAGTGTCAGCTCCTGACCTGGGCGTCATGAGAGGGCATCACAGACAGCAGTGGGACTCAAGCTGCAGACAGAAAAACGAGAGAAATAGCATGTTAATAATATTCATGTTCAGGATTATTGTCTCAGTCAAAGGACAAAACTAGAAAAGACATTTTAACAAAATGTTGATATTGTTTGGTGTGAATTTCTCATCACAAAATAAAGAAACACAGAAAAAATGTACCAAAAAAAAAAAGGGGGGGAAACCTGGGTTTTTGAAAACCAACAACAGATGCCACAAATAATAATAATAATAATATAATAATAATAAACTTTATTTGTATAGCACCTTCCACAATGCCTTGCATTGACCAAGGTGCTTAACAGGATAAAAAGAAGAATAAACGGGAACAATAAATCAATGAAAATAGAATAAGAAACCACAGCGATAAAAGAAGGCAATGGAAATAAAAAATGCTACATACTAAAATAACACAAGTAATAAAAGTTACATACAGAAAGCTTTTTTGAACAAGTGGAAATAAAAATGCAATTGAAATAAAGATGCTACATACTAAAATACAAAATAATAAAAGTTACACACTGAAAGCTTTTTTGAACAAGTGGGTCTTCAATTTGGTTTTGAACAGAGTCGGATCGGAGGTGGCACGCAGCTCAAGGGGGAGGCTGTTCCAGGCTTTTGGGCCGGCGACAGAAAATGACCGGTCTCCCCATTGCTTGTACCTCGAGCGAGGCACCTCCAGCAGGTGTTGACTGGCAGATCGTAAGTCCCTGCCAGGCTGATGGACTTTCAGAAGTTCTGAGATGTAGAGGGGAGCAAGTCCATTCAGAGCTTTGAAAACAAACAGCAGCAACTTGAACTGTATCCTGAACTGAACTGGGAGCCAGTGTAGAGAGGACAGGACAGGAGTGATGTGTTCATATTTTCGTGTGTTGGTCAAAAAGCGCGCGGCAGAGTTCTGTACAAGCTGTAAACGGGAGATGGAGGATTGATTAATGCCAAGATACAAAGCATTACAATAATCAAGTCTGGAGGTCACAAAGGCATGGATGGCCTTCTCCAGATCACCACGACTAAGAAATGACTTGACTTTGGAGAGCAGACGGAGCTGAAAGAAGCTGGTCTTGACAACAGAACTGATCTGTTTATCAAACTTTAAATTGGAGTCAAGCTGCACTCCAAGATTTCTGACCACCGAGTTGAAGTGGGGGAGGGGAAAACCAACACTGGGACTGGGAAGGATGTTGCTGGTGTCATCAGGTGCACCAAACAAAATGCATTCAGTTTTATCTGTGTTTAGGTGGAGGAAGTTTTGAGAGAGCCAGTGCTTAATGTCATTTAAGCAGTTGACAAGAGTGTTTGAACTGAGTGAGGGGTTGGGAGTGACTGGCAGATAGATTTGTAAATCGTCTGCATACATGTGAAAAGACAGGTTATGACGTGCAATGATTGATCCTAATGGCAGCATGTAAAGAGAGAAGAGGACTGGCCCTAGAATAGATCCCTGTGGTACGCCAGAGGTCAGAGGGGTTGATGAAGAGGAGGACAGATCGCCTATCATGACAGAGAAAGTTCTCCCAGACAGGTAAGATTTGAACCACTCAAGCACAGCTCCCTGGAGGCCAACCTGCTGAGACAAGCGGTTGATTAGTACCTGATGGTCGACGGTGTCAAAAGCTGCTGAGAGGTCTAACATCACCAGCAGTGCAGGGTTTTTTGCATCCAGGGACAGAAGAATGTCATTCTGTACTTTGAGCAGTGCAGATTCAGTGCTGTGACGAGCTCGAAAACCTGACTGAAATTTTTCAAACAGGTTGTTGAGTTCTAGAAAAGATTGAAGTTGAATAAAAACAATCTTTTCTAGGACCTTTGATAGAAATGACAGATGGGAAACTGGCCTGAAATTAGAGAGAGCTGTAGGATCTAGGCCTGGTTTTTTTAGAAGAGGCCTGACCACAGCATGTTTGAAAGCAGATGGCACATAACCTGAAGTTAGACAGCTGTTGATAAATGACAAAACACAAGGACCAATTACATCAAAGCATTGTTTGAACAAACCTAAAAGGGGTAGGGAAACTAAAGGTATTGACTCTTCTTTTGATCATACTGTATATACACTGGTACACATTTTCATGAATAACTTATTATATTTCTTCTACTTATTAAAAGTAAAAGTGGGTCATACTGGATCATTGACATTTACTGACTGGAAAAAAAGCAGCAGGTTAAACTCAAGTGAATCAGAAAAGATAGCATGTTTTAATTTATTCCAGTGCACCAAAGTTACATGGATGGTGTTCCACAAAATAGAAAGGCAAACACAAAAATTCTGCTGAAAAACAAAAACACAAAACACAAAGCAGTGTTGTGTGTATATTTTTTTTTAAATAGATGGAACGTTCTGCAATGAACAATCTAGTTATGGGCCTAAACCAATTTGTTTCACTTATCATTGGCAAATCTAAAGTCAGTTTGCAAAACTAAGACAGGAAACAATCATTGCCTTCAAACCAGTGAGCAAGTGAGTGAACCAACCAACCACCCAACCACCCAGTGAGTGAGCAAACCAACCAACTGACAAAGCAGTGAGTGAGCGAACAACCAACCAGTGAGAGGACGAGTGAGCGAACCAACCAACCAACCAACAAACCAACCAATCAACCAGTGAGTGAGCAAACCAGCCAACCAACCAGTGAGAGAGTAAGTGAACAACCAACAGACCACCCAGTGAGCGAGCAAACCAACCAACCAACCAACCAACCAACCAACCAACCAACCAACCAACCAACCAACCAACAAAGCAGTGAGTGAGCGAACAAACAAACCAACCAACCAACCAACCA
>JBBPBX010006999.1:0-12678 GCA_038048925.1 Garcialebias charrua | reverse complement strand
ATTAACAGTGCCTTTTATATCGGTGAGTTATTTGGATGGAATGGCTGATCTCCGATATGTAACTTTATTGCTAATAGCGGCCGATACCGATACCATGCCGATAATATTGTACATCGCTAGTAAAAAGACCTTTAAAGTACAAATAAATGACTTCATATTTTTATGATTCAACTGAAGGAAATGGAAATAAATGAAGAAAGGACCAAAACCTAAGAGGCCACTTTGTTACTAAGGCGGTGCTGCTAGGACACCGAGTGTCCTGGTTTTGGACTCCCCGTGACCCTCATCCTCAGGCAAACAGTCACGAAGCAGAAAAAAACATAAGCTTCATGTGTGTGTGTGTTCCAATATAAGTGTGTGTGGATGGTAAATGATTGATCAAAGGACACCTTTGTGCGGGCTCCTCGTGGTGCTAATGCATCATTAGCACAGCTGGTAGTATGACCCAGCTCTTCTGAGCGTACCAGGCTATTTCCAGCAGCTGTTTTTAAGCCTATAGAGATTCAAATCTTACTTGTGTTACAAAAGAGTTCTGCACAACCTACCGAAAAGACGTCAAGACTTTGTTTTTTTACCTCAGGATGTTTCAGCTGCCTTTTTTTTTTATCAAGAGAGAAGAGAAACCAAAATTTTTACGGAGATGGGAGAAATATCTGCCCTCATAAAACTACAGACAGAAACAGCACTACCCTGAAAGATAAGCCACCCCAATAGGGCTCTAACTACATTTGGGTGATGCAAAGAAAATCTAATCTTTAGATTCAGAAAACTGCAACATTTTAAATTACCCTGAGGATATATGCTTACTTAAGCCACTGTAACGATTCAATATAGTCAGAAGGGTAAATTAGGCAAAATTTTACATAAAGCGCTCATGAGTTATAGATGAACTAATGATGAGCTGGTGACTTGTATGGCACCACCACTCTGAGAAAACAGAAAAGTTTTAGCTCCACTAGTTTAAAGGCAGTTTGATACTGAAATGCCTTAAAAATGCCACTGAAGGTTTGGTTGTGTCTTCTAATGCCTAAAACAAGATTCAAGACTCAAGGTTCAGTTTTAGGACCCACTCTCTTTATAATTTACACAAGTATTGTAGGTTAGAACTTCCTGACACATCCTTATATTTGAATCTTATCTTATACTATAGCACTTTGAGATTTTTATTAATGAAAAGTGCGGTATAAATTGAATTTATTATTATTATTATTATATTCATATACATCTTATATATCTATGCAGACGACACATTGTTTATTGTCGAGCTAAAAAAGTTGCTAAGGTTTTCCAGCTTTTACAGTCTGCATTCGACATCATCCAGTCAGATTTGTTCCATCTCAAACTGGGGCTAAATGCTGATAAAACCAAAGGGATGTTGTTTTCAAACAGGAAGTTGGTGCCAGCAGCCCTTCCTTCAATCTTATCTACAAATGGCGTTACTATTGAGTTTGTCGACTCTTATGTGCATCTTGACCGATGCAAATCTCTCTTTTTTTATTTATTTTAATTTTAAAAGTTTATTCATTTTACAAAATGTGAAACAACAAATGACAAGCAAATGAAAAGAAAAAAATATAAGGTGTAAAATGAAAAAGTAGCAGATGAAGAAAATATCTTATTAAATCTGCTCCTATCTATCTACCGTAATACAAACTAATTGCTCTCTAATAACAAAATAAGTAAATAACTCATTGAACCAACAATTATATGGATTACTCAATTACATTCAATTATATTTGTTTAACAATCCAATTTTGACAATTTTCTTAAAGACAGAAATTGATTTAGCTTCCTTAAATACTGACATTAAATTATTCCACAATGTTACGCCTTGTATTACGGTAGTTCTTCCCTTCAAACTTGTTCTGAACTGTGGTTTAACAAACACATCTTTACCCTTAAGATTGTAGCAGCTTGTTCTTTTCACAAAAATATTTGAATATTTGACAATAGTATATTATTATGAGCTCTATACACAAGTAACAAAATGTTGTAATCGACCAAATCATAGAATTTCAGTAGCTTCATTTGAGAAAATAATACACCAGAAGGGTGACAATAATGTTTTCTTGTTATAATTCTCACAATCTTTTTTTGCATAATAAAAATAGGCATTGTGTTGCTATTGCATGCTTTTCCCCATACACTTACACAATAAATCAAATGTGGCACAATCAATGAATTATATAACAGATACAAAGATTTATCATTTAGTAGATATCGAACTCTGTAAAATACTGCAATTGATTTAGATATTTTTGTTTTAACTAAATTTATATGTTGTTTCCATGATAAATTATCATCAATAATAACACCCAAGAATTTTACCTCATTGACTCTGCGTATTTCTGAGTCATCGATAAAAAATGGAATGTCAATTGATTTATTTTTATTGCTAAATATCATGTAGTATGTTTTATCCAAATTTAATGATAATTTGTTGAGTCTAAACCAGTTTTGGATCTTTACAAACTCCTTCATTAATAAATCCATTAATTGTTCAATAGTATTTCCAGAACAAAAAAAAGTTGTGTCGTCTGCGAACAAAACACATTTGATGACCCCAGACACTTTAACCAGATCGTTAATATCCATCCATCCATCCATCTTCTTCCGCTTATCCGGGGTCGGGTCGCGGGGGTAGCAGCCTAAGTAGGGAGGCCCAGACTTCCCTCTCCCCAGCCACTTGGAGCAGCTCCTCCGGGGGAATCCCAAGGCGTTCCCAGGCCAGCCGAGAAACATAGTCCCTCCAGCGCGTCCTGGGTCTTCCTCTGGGTCTCCTCCCGGTGGGACATGCCCGGAACACCTCACCAGGGAGGCGTCCAGGAGGCATCCTAACCAGATGCCCGAGCCACCTCAACTGGCTCCTCTCGATGTGGAGAAGCAGCGGCTCTACTCCGAGTCCCTCCCGGATGACTGAGCTTCTCACCCTATCTCTAAGGGAGAGTCCAGCCACCCTGCGGAGAAAACTCATTTCAGCCGCTTGTATCCGAGATCTTGTTCTTTCGGTCATAACCCAAAGCTCATGACCATAGATGAGGGTGGGAACGTAGATCGATCGGTAAATTGAGAGCTTTGCCTTTTGACTCAGCTCTCTCTTCACCACGACAGACCGGTACAGCGCCCGCTTCACTGCGGACGCTGCACCTATCCGCCTATCGATCTCACGCCCCAGTTTTCCCTCATTCGTGAACAAGATCCCGAGATACTTAAACTCCTCCACTTGGGGCAGGACCTCCTCCCCGACCCGGAGAGGGCATGCTACCCTTTTCCGGCTCAAGACCATGGCCTCGGATTTGGAGGAACTGATCCTCATCCCGGCCGCATCGCATTCAGCTGCAAACCGCTCCAGCGAAAGCTGTAGATCACGAGCTGATGAAGCCAATAGGACCACATCATCTGCAAAAAACAGAGAAGCGATTCTAAGGTCACCAAAACGGATCCTCTCAACACCTTGGCTGCGCCTAGAAATTCTGTCCATAAAAGTTATGAACAGAATCGGTGACAAAGGGCAACCTTGGCGGAGTCCAACTCTCACCGGAAACGAGCCTGACTTACTGCCGGCAATGCGGACCAAGCTCTGACACCGGTCGTACAGGGACCTAACAGCCCTTATCAAAGGGCCTGGTACCCCATACTCCCGGAGTACCCCCCACAGAACCCCCCGAGGGACGCGGTCGAATGCCTTCTCCAAGTCCACAAAACACATGTAAACTGGTTGGGCAAACTCCCACGCACCCTCCAGGACCCTGCTGAGGGTGTAGAGCTGGTCCAGTGTTCCACGACCAGGACGAAAACCACACTGCTCCTCCTGAATCCGAGGTTCGACTATCCGACGGACCCTCCTCTCCAGAACCCCTGAATAGACCTTACCAGGGAGGCTTAAGAGTGTGATCCCCCTATAGTTGGAACACACCCTACGGTCCCCCTTTTTAAATAGGGGAACCACCACCCCAGTCTGCCAATCCAAGGGAACTGCCCCAGATGTCCACGCGATATTGCAGAGTCGCGTAAGCCAACACAACCCTACAACATCCAGAGCCCTAAGGAACTCCGGGCGAATCTCATCCACCCCCGGAGCCTTGCCACCGCGGAGCTTTTTAACCACCTCGGCGACCTCAGCACCAGAGATCAGAGAACCCGACCCAAAGTCCCCAGGCTCTGCTTCCTCAGTGGAAGACGTGCCAGTAGGATTGAGGAGGTCTTCGAAGTATTCCGCCCACCGACTCACAACATCCCGAGTTGAGGTCAGCAGCACGCCACCTCCACCATAAATGGTGTTGGTCTCGTACCTCTTTCCCCCCCTGAGACGCCGGATGGTGGACCAGAATCGCCTCGAAGCCGTACGGAAGTCATTCTCCATGGCCTCTCCGAACTCCTCCCACGCCCGAGTTTTTGCCTCAGCAACCACCCGAGCCGCATGCCGCTTGGACTGCCGGTACCTATCAGCTGCTTCCGGGGTCCCACAAGCCAAAAAGGCCCAATAGGACTCCTTCTTCAGCCTGACAGCATCCCTCACTGCCGGTGTCCACCACCGGGTTCGAGGGTTGCCACCTCGACAGGCACCAACAACCTTGCGGCCACAGCTCCGATAAGCTGCCTCGACAATAGAGGCGCGGAACACGGCCCACTCGGACTCCATGTCCCCCGCCTCCCTCGGAACGTGTTCAAAGCTCTCCCGGAGGTGGGAGTTAAAGCTCCGTCTTACGGGAGACTCTGCCAGACGTTCCCAGCAGACCCTCACGATACGTTTGGGTCTGCCAGGTCTGACCGGCATCCTCCCCCACCATCGGAGCCAACTCACCACCAGGTAGTGGTCAGTTGACAGCTCCGCCCCTCTCCTCACCCGAGTGTCCAAGACATGCGGCCGCAGATCAGATGAGACGACAACAAAGTCGATCATCGAACTGCGACCTAGGGTGTCCTGGTGCCAAGAGCACATATGGACACCCTTATGCTTAAACATGGTGTTCGTTATGGACAATCCATGACGAGCACAGAAGTCCAATAACAGAACACCACTCTGGTTCAGATCAGGGGGGCCGTTCCTCCCAACCACACCCCTCCAGGTCTCACTGTCATTGCCCACGTGAGCGTTGAAGTCCCCCAGTAGAACAAGGGAGTCCCCAGGAGGCGCACTCTCCAATACCCCCTCCAAGGACTCCAAAAAGGGTGGGTAGTCTGAGCTGCCGTTTGGTGCATAGGCACAAACAACAGTCAGAGCCCGTCCCCCCACACGTAGGCGAAGGGAGGCTACCCTCTCGTTCACCGGGGTGAACCCCAACGTACAGGCACCAAGATGGGGGGCAACCAGTATGCCCACTCCTGCTCGGCGCCTCTCACCAGGGGCAACTCCAGAGTGGAAGAGTGTCCAACCCCTCTCAAGGAAACTGGTTCCAGAGCCAGAGCCATGCGTTGAGGTGAGTCCGACTATTTCTAGTCGGAACCTCTCAACCTCACACACTAGCTCAGGCTCCTTCCCCACCAGAGAGGTGACATTCCATGTCCCAATGGCCAGCTTCTGTAGCCGAGGATCAGACCGCCAGGGTCCCCGCCCTCGGCCGCCACCCATCTCACATTGCACCCGACCCCTTTGGCCCCTCCCACAGGTGGTGAGCCCATGGGAAGGGGGACCCACGTCTCCTCTTCGGGCTGTGCCCGGCCGGGCTCCATGGGTAAAAGCCCGGCCACCAGGCGCTCGCCAGCGTGCCCCACCTCCGGGCCTGGCTCCAGAGTGGGGCCCCGGTGACCCGCGTCCGGGCGAGGGAAAACTTAGTCCATTAATTGTACTCATCATAGGGGTTTTTGGGCTAAAAATATTAATGTTAATATATAAAAGGAAAAGTTTTGGACCGAGTATTGATCCCTGTGGAACACCACATGTAACAGTACAGTGATTTGATTTCACCTCATCCAACTGTACATATTGTTTCCTATTTTTTAAGTAACTGCATAGCCATTGTAAGGCTAATCCTCTTATTCCATATTTTTGTAATTTATTAAGGAGAATACTATGATTAACGGTATCAAAGGCTTTTTTTAAATCAACAAAAACACTTACACAATAATTTTTTTGGTCAACAGCAGTAATTACTTGTTCAACAAAATCCATAAGTGCCATTGATGTTGAATGACCAGATCTAAAACCATACTGAGTATCGGTTAGAATGTTGTGTTTTTCAATGAATTTGTCTTTTAAGCCGCATGTCGAAAATCTGATCAAGAAATTGAAATAAAAATTGGGTTTCTCTTTCAGAATAGATTTGTTTAACTCTGAACGTTAGGAAACACCTTGTAACTGTGACTTTCCTTCCCTCCACTGACTATTGTGACATTATCTACATGAACGCTCCTGCAAGCACCCTGCAGATGTTGGACGCTGTCTACTGCGCGCTAAGATTCATAACTGGCTGAAACTACCGTACCCATCACTGCACCGTGAATTCACTGGTTAACTGATCATTATTACTTTGTAACTTCATGCAGACTCTCACTGGTACATTTTCATATTTAAATCACTCCTTGGTCTGCTGCCTTCATATACAGTATCTTCTCCTGCATGTCACTTTGTCAGTGCAGCTACAGTGTGTGCTCTCAAGACATCATTACCTGCAGCGTCCCCTCAGTGCGGACTGAATTTGGCAAAAGGGTCTTCTCCTAATCCGCTCTTGTATCCTAGAACACCTTACATAAAGATATGAAGCTGTCGACTTTGACTTCTCTAAGGGATTTTAAACTGTTAGGTTCAATGCAAAAATCAACGCAGACATGTTCCTGTTTTTAATATTTCACCACATTTCATAATGTAGCTTGCTTTTGTTTTATATCAATACTGTACAGTACAGTGCTTTTATTTACTTTTCATTGTACAGTATATGCATTTTGTGGCTGTTTACACTGCTCTCACCCACCTGGATCAGAAGGACTCATACGTGCGTCTGCTCTTTGTGGACTTCACATCTGCCTTCAACACCATGATCCCCCAAACTCTGATAGACAAACTATCTACACTTGGACTAAGCCCCTCTATTTGTAACTGGGTACTAGACTTCTTAACAGACAGACCACAGTCCGTGAAGATCCACAACTTCTCCTCCTCCACCATAACCCTCAGCACTGGCTCTCCTCAGGGATGTGTGCTGAGCCCCCTTCTGTTCACTCTGCTCACATATGATTGTACAGCCACACTTCCAGGCTGTCATATTGTTAAGTTTGCAGATGATACAGCGGTGGTGGGATGCATCACAAACAATGATGAGTCCAGCTACAGACAGGAGGTGGAACATCTGGAGAGCTGGTGCAAAGAGAATAATCTTCACATGAATGTGAAGAAGACAAAGGAGATGATTGTGGACTTCAGAAGGAACAAACACACCCATGCCCCACTGAAAATAGGTGGGTCTGCAGTGGAAGTGGTCTCCAGCTACAAATACTTGGGTGTACACATGAATGATAACCTCAGCTGGAGCAACAACACCACCAGCCTGATCAAGAAAGGTCATCAGAGACTCTACTTCCTCAGACGGCTGAGACGAGCTGGTCTGAGCAGCCCAGTTCTCACCTCGTTCTACAGGTGTGCAGTGGAGAGCATCCTGTGCTCCAGCATCAACGTGTGGCATGGAGGCTGCACAGTTGAAGAAAGAAAAGCTCTGCAGAGAGTGGTGAAGGCTGCACAGAAGTCTGTTGGAGTCAGTCTCCCCACCATCACAGACATTTACACCTCTAGATGCAGGAAAAGAGCCACCTGTATCATGAAAGACCTCACTCATCCAGCACACTCACTCTTTGCCCCACTCCCCTCAGGACGGAGGTTGAGGAGCATCAAGTGTAGAACCACTAGACTGAGGAACAGCTTCTACCCTGAGGCTGTTAGACTCATGAATAAATAAAAATAAAATTAAAATAAACACTGCAAAATATCACATCATGGTGATGCTGATATGTTTTCTTGTTGCTGTGTTCATCTGTGACCATCTGTGACCATCTGCTCATACAAACTCATGTTCGTGCTGCTGTTTATTCCCACTATATTAGGCTTAGTGTATTACTAGTTGATGTTTTTCTTAGTTAGTTCTCGATGTTATTAATGTTTTTCTCTTTCATTTGTTGTTGGATGTAACCGGGACCTCGTGTACATAATCTCGTTTTCATCTCATGTACCACATGCGGTGCAAATGACAATAAAGACTCTCTGACTCTGACTCTCTGACTTTATTGTTGTGTACCTAGCCTGGCCCTCGCCTTCCTGCACAGCTCCGCTCAATTCTCATTTCCCTTCACTTCACAGTCTGGGACTTCCCCCATCCACAAGGATTTCTCCGGTAGATTTTTGTTCGGACCAATCAGAGAACAGAAGGCGGAGTTTTGAACGACGTCGACTGACGTCGTCATTCAAAATGGCTGCCGCCACGAAGGAATTTTCAATAAAACAAGGTAAAAAACTATTATTTCTCTGCTGAGAAAAATATATTTCTTAGCTGACGTTATATCAGAAGTGTTCCTGAGCAATCAGAGAGCAGAAGGCGGAGTTTTGAACGATGTCGACTGACGTCGTCATTCAAAATGGCTGCCGCCACGAAGGAATTTTCATCAAAACAAGGTAAAAAACTATTATTTCTCTGCTGATAAAAAATATATTTCTTAGCTGACGTTATATCAGAAGTGTTCCTGAGCTTAACAGTTCCTAAATCAATTCACGAAATGGTCAAATCTGCTGGATTTAAATAGTTTCGGTTTGACATTTTCCAAACAGCCTCGGGTGCGCTACGAAAATAAATGATAAAAAATCGAATTTTATCTCAAATGTTTTATCTAGGCCAACAGTCAGTAAATTAGAGCCATATAATTACACACTGGTGGCAGAAAAAATATCCACCGAGTGGTTTCTGAGCAATTTATCTGATAGCCTGGACCTCGCCAGGCTAAACTAACAAAACTCCGCCTTCTGTTCTCTGATTGGTCCATTCAAAAATCTCCAGGAGAAATCGTTTTCAATGGGAGGAATGCCAGACCCTAGTCTGAAGCGAAGTGAAGGACAGGGTGTGGTTTTAACCAGGCTATTGTGTACCTTATCTGTGATTTTCTTTAAAACAGGTTTTTCTTGCAAATGAGTCCTCGTGACTCAATGACAACAACCTGTATAAAGGTTGAATGAAAAAAATAATATAAAACATTTTCAAAATAAAGTAGGCTCACACTTAAACAACCAAGCTGCCATTTTGTCTTTTCAAAATGAAAAATGTTGACAAATTTTGGTCCAAGTTTCATTTTCAGTTTTCAAATGTTGGTGAAGAGACACACATCCACAAAAATGGCTGCAAATGTGTGCAAATTACTTTGTGCAGTGTGAAAAACAATGAAGCCAATCACATTTTCATGCAATGTTTGGATTTTAAAACAAAATGGTCATCCTGAGCCAAAATGGCCATAAAACAATGGCAACAAAACGGTCAATTGATAAAAAATAATTGCTCCCAGTCACTCTCGACTAAATAATAGGTAAAAACAATACAAAATAACACACTACCAGAACACAAATCACTGCAAAACAACCGATTAGAGTAAAATAAAAAAAATAAAAAAATATTTTTGTGAACTGTAGCATAGTTCCTGGATTAGACAAAACATCCACATGCTATACTCATCGGTCGACCAAATTCAAAAGTTTTGTTCCTCTGTGAAGGTGCCTGATTGGGTCGTGGCACCCCGTGTTGGGAACCAAAGCCAAAGAGCACATTAAGTATCAGAAACCTGGGGTTGTTAAATAACAATGAAGCGCACAAGGCAATTTTATTCACTAATAAAGGTGAAATTAGAATTTTAACAGCAAAGAGCCTTGAAAAGAGTTTGGGCTTTTGTGTGATTGGCTGGCTAATTGCAAAGCCATGCTCACGACCGTGTGCTGAGTTTCTTAAACTCTCTTACTCGTCAAGGTCCGATTCACTCTTACAACACAAATGTCCAAGTATTTGCCCATTTAATCTTCATCAGTCATGAATACAAATAGCTGAGGCTTCTACCTTCTTTTCTCACAAACTTTTACACAACAACAACAACAACAACAACAACAACAACAACAACAACAACAACTACAACAACAACAACAACAACTACAACAACTACAACAACTACAAATGAATAAAATACTGTCTGAGACTTTTTTTCATATGGAAGCTTCCATTGCTCTTTGTGTCACGGTTAAGTTGGTACCCGTGTTCATTTCCCCCAAAACGGATAACATCCGCTCAGGATATGTTGCGCTGATGAAAAAAGACAACACTAATTATTTTTAAGATTTGTTTTTCTGATGCATGCTCAATAATCCAGGTAGAAAAATCTAAAAAAGCTAAGTCTGGTCCTCTGGACATTCAAAAAAACACAAAACAAAACAAAGCAAAAAAAATTGTAGAAACGTTTCGTCTTTCGTCCGAAAGACTTCCTCAGTCTGAGGTGCTGGGTTCAGCTCAGTCTTATAAATAGCACCCTCTCACAGTGTTACACAACCAGTTGGCTGATGACAGCCGAAACCAGCTGCTCACATGATCAAGGAGGACCATCAGCCCAACGATGGATCGTTAGCACCCTGATGGTTGTTTGCTATTCACAGAGGGCTGAGTGATACCAGCAATCACAGCATTGTAGGAGGGGGACAGTTGAACCCGGAGGCCTCCACCCCTGTTTAATGATGGGCGGTTTCTTTTCACAAAGATGGCCTCCTTTACTCCTCTCTCAAACCATCGTTCCTCTCTATCAAGGATGTGAACATCTTCATCCCTGAAAGAGTGACCGCTGGCCTGGAGATGAGTGTAGACTGCAGAGTCCTGACCTGATGATGTTGATCTTCTGTGCTGGGCCATCCTTTTGGCCAGTGGCTGTTTAGTTTCCCCGATATAAGACTGATCACAGCCCTCCTGACACTGAACAGCATACACAATATTACTCTGTTTGTGCCGGGGGACTGGATCTTTGGGATGAACCAGTCTTTGCCGTAATGTATTTTGGGGTTTAAAAGCCACTGGGACGTTGTGTTTAGAAAATAAACGTCTCAATGTCTCTGAAACCCCTGCAACATATGGAATGGCCACTGGTCTGGGTCTGGGTTCCTTCTTTTCACCTGATGGCTGGCTGGAGTCCTGTTTGGGTTTCTTCTCTGCTTTCAGGAAGGCCCAGTTCGGATAGCCACATTTCTCTAGAGCCTGTTTTGTGTGCTATTTCTCCTTCTGTCTGGCTGCTGAGTTGGTGGGGATGCTGTCTGCTCTGTGATACAGAGTCCTGATGACTCCTAACTTGTGCTCCAGAGGGTGATGGGAGTCAAACTGTAAATACTGGTCTGTGTGGGTGGGTTTGCGGTACACCTCAGTTTGCAAATTTCCTCTATCAGAAACTGAGACCTCACAGTCCAAGAAAGCCAACCTGCCATTTTTTACATCTTCTCGTGTGAACTTGATATATTTATCCACAGAGTTGATGTGATCAGTGAAATGTTGGACTTCCTGAGATTTAATTTTAACCCAGGTGTCATCAACATACCTGAACCAATGACTTGGTGGTCTCCCTGAAAAGGACGTCAAGGCTTTCTTTTCTACCTCCTCCATGTACAGGTTGGCAACAATAGGAGAAACTGGAGACCCCATAGCACACCCATGTTTCTGCCTATAATATTGCTCCCCATATGTGAAGTAGGTTGACTGCAGGCACAGTTTCAAGAGTTGACACAGTTGCTCTGTGGAAAGCGTGGTCCTGCTGTTCAGAGTGGTGTCTGATTTTAACCTTAAACAGACCACCTCTACTGCTTCATCAACAGGAATGCACGTAAAGAGTGATGTAACATCAAAAGAGACCATTGTTTCATCAGTCTCCATGATGACATCCCTCACCTTATCCACAAAGTCCATGGTGTTCTGTATGTGGTGTTCTGAGCTGCCAACTAAAGGGATGAGTACAGATGCCAGATATTTGGAAACATTGTAAGTGACCGAGTTAATCATGCTAACAATTGGTCTTAAAGGTACACCTTGTTTGTGGATTTTGGGTAAACCATACAGACTTGGCGTGGCCTCCCCTGGGTACAGTCTGTGGTACAGAATACTGTCAATAGCCTTGTCCTGCTTCAAAATTTTCAGGCAATCTATCAACTTCTTCTTGTAACCACTTCCTGGATCTCTTTTCAGCGGTTCATAAGTGGTTAAGTCACTTTTGAATGTCCAGAGGACCAGACTTAGCTTTTTTAGATTTTTAAGATTTGTTTTTGTAAACTGATTTTTACATTCACAGCAATATTGTTAAAATGAACATTCAGCTCGGACTTTGCAATGTATCTAGTCACAACTTAAATACAACGCACAGCAGAAATAATTTAATAAAAATGTACAAAACAACAGCAACAAACAACTGAGGACTCGGAGTAAAACATTTGTAACAAAAATACAAAACCAAAGTCAGTAAGTTCAAGTAATCTGAGAAAACATTGATGTCCGTCATCCACATTTTTTGTCACCAAGTCTTAGTCTTGTGATAAAAGTAAAAATGTTTTAGCTGACCTTGATTTATAAACTATATCTAGATATGTCCTTATTGATATCCTATAGGGGTCGAGATGGTGTAGAGACAGGGCAGCCGGCTTGAGACCCGAAAGTCCCAGGTTCGATCCCAAGTCTTTGCACATTTCGTGCTGTCTCT
>JBBPBX010006998.1:45707-66578 GCA_038048925.1 Garcialebias charrua | reverse complement strand
ACCGTCATGCCCACTTCCGCCACGTCATGCCCACTTCCGCTAGCGACTTCCGCTAGCTAGTTAGCTTTCATTCAAAACAACAACGGCAGCTACAACAACAGAAAACAAATTCACGATTTTGTTTTTGTGTTGGAGGAATATACAGTATAGTTAGCTGTCGACAGCCTGCTCCCGTTACACAAGAGGGATTTCTCATCGATCTGTTGTCTCTGTCGACTTAAAAAGCAATCTTACAGTAAGTATCCATTCATATTTTCTTACATCTTTACGTGCAAACAAACGTCGTATTTTTTTGTTTATTTCACATCACCTAAAAATAATAATGTAGACCATAGATTAAATAAAAAATAGTGGTATTATGATGTCACGTTTTTGATCAAACTTTAATGACACATTCACTTATAGTAGTAACCTATTATTATCAATATAATATTGATGGATGGATGGATGGATGGATGGATGGATGAATAGATAGATAGATAGATAGATAGATGGATAGATGGATGAATATATAGATGGATGGATGAATATATAGATGGATGGATGGATGGATGAGTAGATAGGTGGATGGATGGATGGATGAGTAGATAGGTGGATGGATGGATGGATGAATGAATAGATAGGTGAATGGATGGATGGATGAATAGATAGATGGATGGATATATATATGGCTGGATGGATGAATATATAGATGGATGGATGGATGAATAGATAGGTGGATGGATGGATGGATGAATAGATAGGTGGATGGATGGATGAATATATAGATGGATGGATGAATAGATAGGTGGATGGATGGATGGATGGATGGATGAATATATAGATAATTTACTGTAATCATTAACTGTATAAAGTACATCAATTCTTTGTTTTGTTTCATTCTCCTCTTTTCTGATGTTATGTTCAGATGAGCTCCAAGCCAAAGATCAATAAAGGTCTGGGAGATGAGGAGTGGATGTGACCTGCCCTGAGACAGAACAAATGGCACAATCTCTATCAGAAGGTAAAGTGAAGCCACTATAAACAAAAAAGAGACATGAGTAATTGTCATAATAATAAGATGATTACTATTACTATTTTATGCTTATGTTTATTAAATGTTTCAGTGTTTTAGTGTTTAAATGGTTACTGTTGCACCGAGGGACTGAGAGAAATGCAATTTCAATCCTGTGTATGTCCTGTAAAAAAAAAAAAAGTTAATGATGTCCAGTTAAGAGAGTCAGAGAGTCTTTATTGTCATTTGCACCGCATGTGGTACATGTGATGAAAACGAGATTATGTACACAGGGTCCCAGTTACATCCAACAACAAAATGCAAGAGAAAAACAGTAATAACATCTAGAATTAACTAAGAGAAACATCAACTAGTAATACACTAAGCCCTAATGTAGTGGAAAAACATCATTATAAACAGCAGCACAAACATGAGTCTGTATGAGCAGATGTTCACAGATGAACACAGCAACAAGAAACAGATCAGCATCAGCATGATGTGATATTTTTGCAGTGATCATTCTTATTGTTTATTTATTCATGAGTCTAACAGCCTCAGGGTAGAAGCTGTTCCTCAGTCTGTATTAACCAGTGAATACTGGGTGCAGTGGTGGATATGATAATCACAGCCAGTTATGAATCTTAGTGCACCATGATAGACAACATCTGCAGGGTGCTTGTAGGAGCATTCATGTAGAGAATGTCACCGTAATCAATGGAGGGGAGGAAAGTCACATTTAATTATTTACTTTATATGAGTGTACATTTGTCATTTCAGTTCACTAAATCCCATTTTGGTGGGTCTCTTTCCGATTCACTGAAGCCCAACTTGGTGGCCCGGAAAACACCCAGCCCGTCTCCATCCTCTGAGAGGAGTCCCTCTTCATCCTCTGAGAGGAGTCCCTCTTCATCTGCTGTGAGAAGCCCTTGCATTGCTCCATCTTCCTGGACTCCGGCACACACCTGCGAGACAGTTTCCTCTGTGAGTACAGCAGTATGTATTCATTAATGTCATGGAGTTCTCTGTCTTCATTAAAGAGGCATATTTATGCAGATTTCCAAATGTCTGAGTCACTAATATGTATAAAGAGTAAAGAACTGTTTTGCTATCTGTGTTTGTTTTATTTTTCCATAGGTGAGCTGCTGGGTGTTGACTGCCTGTTAAGTCAGACGGGCAACAGCCTGACTCGAAAGAGACTGAAGATCTTCTGGAAGATGTGGATGGAAGTGAAGGAGAGGAAGATGAAGGCTTCGTGGATGAGGAGGCTCTGAACTTACTGGTATCAGGACTTCAAGATGATGCCCTTTTCTCTGTGACCTCACAGCTTGACGCCTCCACCCATCCTGCTCCCTCCACCCATCCTCCCATAGCTGGCCATATCTCAGAGGTGTGAATACATAGTAAACTGTAGAATAGTACCGGTAGATAAATAAAAGACAACATCAACAAAATGTTATTTAACTAATATGTTGGTTGTGTTTTCTTAGGGTTTAGATGAGTCAAGCGTTCCAGGCCTGGACAAAGTGGACAGCTTGGCTGAGTATCCGGTGGAGCTGAGGAACAAAACATCTCAGGTGTTGAGCAACCACGAGGTCAGTAACATGTTGTAGCTTGCTGCATATATGCATACTCCTCAAATCACTTGAACATTGCTGTGTTCTCATGTTCAACTGTGTTATTTCCCTGTTTAGGTGAGCAGCATTGTTCTTTATGGCAGAACCTGCTGGAGTTCGACAAGCAGAGGGTGGTATTTGCTGCTCGGCGCCAAGATAAACTGAACACTGGGAAGTTTAGGTCCCCCAAAAAGAGGCAGGAATTTACCCCTGGGGTGGAAAGTGTGAAGCGTCACTCTACAGAATCAGAGTGTTTCCACCTTCTTTGCCACTCATCCACCTGCTCCTGCTGCAGCTCCTGTTCTGGTCCCTGCTCCAGCTCCCAGAGCAACATCCAACCATCCTCAGCGAGCACCCCGAAAACTGACACGCAGAGTTTTGCACAACACGTGCAAAAAATGCGGGCAGTTCAGAATTGCTGAAACAGGACACAGCCAGTATAGAGGGCAAATGCACTGTCCCTCTAATGAAAGTCTCACTAAAGAGCAGTGGCTGGAACAAATTAAAAAGAAAACATAAACATTTTCTTTATTTTAAATAACTTCACAAACTGTTTCATTGTATATAGTACAGAGTGTTATTTATTTTGTTTTGGGTTGATAATACAGATATTTATTCTTATTGTCATTATGTATACCAAATAATTCTACAAACCATAAAATAAAAGGATTTAATTCCTTCAGCAAACCACAAATTTCTTGATTTAAGAAAAATAAATGGGAGACTTCAGTGGAAAGGTGTTGCAACTAAATGCTACAATGTTTTTGGACTAACTAAAAATGTTTAATTCACTATCTTAATTGTTGATGAATAAATATTTGGTTCTTTGAAACCGATAAGGTCTCCGGTCTTTTACTGTGAGTAAATATTAGCTGCTGCTAATTCTGAATTATTGGTAATAATTTTAAGCATACACTAGAAACAACACATCATTCACTTCACTCAAAAAGTACTTTAGGAAAGACACTGTAAAAGAATATTTTAGTTTCAGTCATTGTTTTGCAGTGAAAATTAAAAAAAGCACTGGGTATGATTAAGGACATTAAAATATACTGTATCAAGTATATAATATACAGTATAATTTAACACATTAATATGAATATATTAGTAGAATGAAAAAGCTTAATTAATTAAGCAATTTATCAATAAAGTTTTAAAAAGAAAGCCTTTTATGACAAATAAAAAGTGTTGTGTTTTAAATTAGAGTACCGGGGTACTATGGTACACTATTTGTACAAAAAAAGCATTTAAAAAATTTTCAAGATACAAAAAACCCAAATGTTACTTCATAACACTTAAACATTAATTGTGGGAATTTTTTTCCAAAAAAATGACATGGCGACTGCTGGAATCGAACCCACGACTTTCCTCTTTCTTCCCCCCTTTCTTCCCCCTCTTCTTCCCCCTTCCCTCCTTTCTTCCCCCCCCTAAACAGACTATTGTTCCCCAGCTTTGGCGCAACTGGTAACGCATCGGTTCGCCACTCCAAACCTCACAGGTTCGACTCCCACTTGGGACAACGTTTTTTTTTTTTTTAGATTATTTATTCATTCCAGATTAAAAAAACACAAGAAAACTATTTACAAAACAACAATAAAAACTTTCAATTATATAATCATTCCTCTTTCTTATTTTGCTTAATGGTTTTTAACTCATCCCTGAAATTCTGACACTGAATCACAAGTTCAGAGGGACAGACAGAGCGCAGGCTGCCGCGTCGGCTCGAACAGCTGATTCCACGGAGCTTGAACGTGAAATATACAACGGAAAATTACTTTTACCACTGCAGCACGCACTGGACATCCTTATATTTAAGGCTGATTTCAAAATTCAATTAAATTGAGTGTACTGTCTGCTCCATTCTCGTAATGTTGAGCCATTTTAAACAACAATGCTGCAGATAATACATGTTTTGATCATGGTTCATCATCAAAACATGGTTGATCCACTGTGGGAGGGTGCTATTTATAAGACTGAGCTGAACACAGCAACTCAGACTGAGGAAGTCTTTCGGACGAAAGACGAAACGTTTCTACATTTTTTTTGCTTTGTTTTGTTTTATTTTTTGAATGTCCAGAGGACCAGACTTAGCTTTTTTAGAGATGTTTTTATTGTGTTTATTCTGTGACACAGTTCACACTTGAACTTGTGATTCAGTGTCAGAATTTCAGGGATGAGTTAAAAACCATTAAGCAAAATAAGAAAGAGGAATGATTATATAATTGAAAGTTTTTATTGTTGTTTTGTAAATAGTTTTCTTGTGTTTTTTTTAATCTGGAATGAATAAATAATCTATAAATCTATAAATAAAGGTTGAATGAATGAATGAAAAAAAAATCAAAAAAAAAAAAACTGTTGCCCCAAGTGGGAGTCGAACCTGTGAGGTTTGGAGTGGCGAACCGATGCGTTACCAGTTGAGCTATCGTGACATGCTTACTGCAGAAGGTCCACATTCCTTTTAAAGGAACCGCCGTTCATAGCAAAAGGTTTTGCGTTACCTCATTCAACCTTTATTTAGTCAGGTAAATCTTTTGAACCTCATGGGCTCATTTACGAAAGCGACCTGCTAAAACTAAAGAACAATGAACAGCAGTGTCGCAATAGTTTTGCGTGGGCACGCAAGATTTTTTTTCCCCACGTCCCCTGGGGGGCTCCGTAGTATACCGGTTTTTCCTGCAACGTTAAGAGTTTTTTTAAACAATACAAAGTTTGTTCTGTGTAAATATGCTCAAATGAATTCTACACTCTTAAATGTGCACACAAATGCTTCGACACGTCACATTTGCGGGGCAGAGAGAACTTCCGGGTCATATCCGCTGTCAATAAAAGAAATTACAAAATCGAAACTGACCCGTCGTTATCCGTTTTTTCCATTTTCGTTTTGTGCACAAAATCGGAAATCGGATAACGGTTTGTAATCCGTTTTTTTGTTTTGGTTCAATAAACGAAAAACGAAAAAACAAGTGGTTTTTTCATTTTTTCATTTTTTGTTTCAAATGAAAAAACGAACTGCCTGAATGTACACGGACCCAGTAGTACCTGTGTCAGGGTGAATGTCGTTGTCTGTCTGGGCCAAAGAGAAGTTGGTAGCTGACAATTTGCCCTCATTGTCAGCTACTTGTAGTTTCCCTGCTCCCGGTCTTGACGTGCAGGAGACTGGAACCGTACCCGGGCCGGACTGGGAGAGCGATGAAGGCGGCCACTTTCATAGCGGCCTGGAGAGCGACCACGGCTAGCATAGCCCCTGTTTGGAGCGTTGTAGCCCTGCGAGTAACGTTCAGATGAGCCGGTTCGAGCAGGTGACTCCCGTTGGTTGCGTTCCTCGTCATGTGATGTGCGGAAAGAGCTGCGGCGATGTGTGTTCCGGTCGTCCGATGAGTCTCTGCGGCGTGGAGGTGACAGATGGTAGTCATCCGATGAATATCTGCCCTCACCTCGTCCAGCCGAAGCGGAGCTCCGATGACGAAATCCATAATCCCGCCTGTCCTGTCGATATGCGTCCTCACGCTGGCGGTCAACTGTCATTTGTAGCTGATGAACTTTGTCCGCCAGCATTTCGATCGTGTTTGCCATTTTCTTGAAATCATCCCACCGCTGCCACCAGTGTAACACCATCGCTTGAGGTGGAGAAGTGTTACCAGCACATCCGAAGGTCGTGGGGTGGAGAATGAGTAACCACGCTGAAAGGGAATAGCTTGGCTGCACGAACTTTATTCAGCTCTTCAATACAGCATCATCCCCTCATGAACGCTGCCCGCGTCTGCCGCAGTTTTCCCCCGCTCAGTCTGAACACACCCAAAAACCCACGAAGAAGAAATCTCTTAAAGACACAGTAACCTAAATACATAACTGCACAAATAAATCATCTTACATCAAAACAAATCAAAATAAATCATCTTACACTACATTTACCTTCTAGCTAGCCTTTTGCAACTTTAGCTACCATTTTATTTCTTTAGCTTTTGGCTAGCACTTTGCTTCTGTTTGCTTCTAGCTATCATTTTGTTACTTTGGCTTTGAGCTGCAGTGTTTTATTTAGCTTTTAGCTAGCCTTCCACTACATTTAGCAACCTTTATGCTACTTTTACCTTTTAGCTAAATAGCTACTTCTAACTTTTAGCAAGTGATTCTTTTCTTGAACTTTTAACTAGTCTTCATCTTTTTTTATCTTTTAGCTCGTGTTGTGTATCAGCTTCAGCTTGTTCGGCTGGTTTCAGCAGACTCTTTCAGCTAGTCTTCATCTTTTTTTATCTTTTAGCTCGTGTTGTGTATCAGCTTCAGCTTGTTCGGCTGGTTTCAGCAGACTCTTTCAGCTCAGTTCAGTTTCACAAACGAGAATTATTTTTACAAACTGATCCTGACGCTGCAGAGAAAAGCAGCTGAAGAAAATGCATCGATGGATCCAAACTACTCTGTCATGAGCTCAGAAGAGGAACATGTAGCTGAACTACATTTCCCATGAGTGTTAGCTCCAGCAGCTGCTGCCTCATGGGAGATGTAGTTGTTGAAGGCTCAGTGAAGCTTTGTGGTGGATGTTTCCTGAAATGAGGAGGTGTTCAGATGGTGTGGACAGAAAGTGACAGGAACATGTTGAAGGTTTAAAAATCATCTCAACATGAACTGTGTGACAGACTTTTAGAACAGAGGCTGAGTTCAGGACTTCAGCAGGAACTCTGCAAACACCTGAACTTCTCCACACGTCTCACTGAAGCATGAACTGTGTGACAGACTTTTAGAACAGAGGCTGAGTTCAGGACTTCAGCAGGAACTCTGCAAACACCTGAACTTCTCCACACGTCTCACTGAAGCATGAACTGTGTGACAGACTTTTAGAACAGAGGCTGAGTTCAGGACTTCAGCAGGAACTCTGCAAACACCTGAACTTCTCCACACGTCTCACTGAAGCATGAACTGTGTGACAGACTTTTAGAACAGAGGCTGAGTTCAGGACTTCAGCAGGAACTCTGCAAACACCTGAACTTCTCCACACGTCTCACTGAAGCATGAACTGTGTGACAGACTTTTAGAACAGAGGCTGAGTTCAGGACTTCAGCAGGAACTCTGCAAACACCTGAACTTCTCCACACGTCTCACTGAAGCATGAACTGTGTGACAGACTTTTAGAACAGAGGCTGAGTTCAGGACTTCAGCAGGAACTCTGCAAACACCTGAACTTCTCCACACGTCTCACTGAAGCATGAACTGTGTGACAGACTTTTAGAACAGAGGCTGAGTTCAGGACTTCAGCAGGAACTCTGCAAACACCTGAACTTCTCCACACGTCTCACTGAAACATGAACTGTGTGACAGACTTTTAGAACAGAGGCTGAGTTCAGGACTTCAGCAGGAACTCTGCAAACACCTGAACTTCTCCACACGTCTCACTGAAACATGAACTGTGTGACAGACTTTTAGAACAGAGGCTGAGTTCAGGACTTCAGCAGGAACTCTGCAAACACCTGAACTTCTCCACACGTCTCACTGAAGCACGTGGACTTCTTGTGAGTCAAGTGTTGGTCAGTTCAGAGAAACATCTTCCTGGATGTTCTTCTTCTTCTCTCCTCTTCATGTTTGTGGGGATTTAAGGGCCGTTAGAAGCTCCTGCAGCTGAGTGGAACATCTGGACCTGAGATGTGGAGCAGGTTCTGTGGACAGAACTCAGCAGAACCAACGTTTGAGAGGCTGCACTCAGAGTGGGAGACTCTGAAGAACGTTGCTGAGCTTCAAACAGACACAGAGTCCAGGAGAGAATTAGTTTCTACTTCCTGAACGTTTCTCCACTGCAGCCAGATGTTGGTCTGCTGAACATCTGCAGAAACAGGAGACATGTTTTTCCTCTCCTGTTCACTTCAGCTGTTCTGATGCTGGACACAATTAAAGGCCTGGCAGTCCTAGAAATAATGCATGGCCCGCCACCTTTCATCTTTCTTTTAGACTAAGATCAGATGTCTATTCAATAATTATAGGCCAATATCCTTATTACCACAGTTCTCAAAAATTCTAGAAAAACTATTTGTGACCAGATTGGATCAATTTATTGATAAACAAAATATTTTAAGTAGCAGTCAGTATGGGTTTAGAGAAAAAAACTCTACTTCAATGGCTCTCATGGATTTTATGGAACAAATAACCAATGCTGTCGATCATAAACAGTACTGTGTTAGTGTTTTTGTTGATCTAAAAAAAGCATTTGATACCATTGACCACACCATTCTCCTTGAAAAACTAAATAAATATGGTATTAGAGGACCAGCATTACAGTGGGTATCTAGCTATTTGAAAGATAGGAAACAGTTTGTGCAAATAAATGATGTTAGATCTGACCTCCGTGATATCAATTGTGGAGTTCCTCAGGGCTCTGTGCTTGGACCAAAGTTATTTATTTTATATGTGAATGACTTGGTAAATGTGTCAGGACTTCTTAAATGTGTTCTTTTTGCCGATGACACCACTTTTTTCTGTTCGGGTAAAGACATAAAACAGATTTTGGATATGATGAAAACAGAATTTATAAAAATACAAACTTGGTTTAAATTAAACAAATTATCTTTGAATCTAGATAAAACTAATTACATGATATTCAGTAACAAAAAGAGAAGTGTTGATGACAATCCATTTGAAATTGAAGATGTTGTGATCTGTAAAGTGAGTGAAGTGAAGTTTCTGGGTGTTATCATTGATGACAAACTGACATGGAAACATCATGTAAATTCCATTAAAACAAAAATTGCTAGATCAATTGCAGTACTGTATAAAGTCAGGGATTTTTTAATTGATAAAGCTCTGCATATGTTGTATAACACAATCATTGCTCCACATTTAATCTATTGTATTGAGGTTTGGGGAAAAGCGTGCAAAACAATTACAAAGCCTGTTTTTATTTTACAAAAGAGAGCTGTAAGAGTAATCACCAGAAAACATTTCAGTCACCCATCAAACACCTTGTTTCTTCAGCTAAACTTACTGAAATTCCAGGAATTGGTAGAATATAGTATTTTATCAGTTATGTATAGGGCTCATAATAACACATTACCTTTAAATATCCAAAGAAATTTTATAAAAAGACAAAGTTGTTACAATCTCAAGGGAACAGAGATATTCATCAAACCACAATTCAGAACCAGCTTAAAGGGACGGTCTACCTCAATTCAGGGAGTTCGATTGTGGAATGCTCTGGAGAGTGATGTTAAAAATGCAAAATCAATGTGTACATTTAAGAAAAAGGTCAAAAAGGACTTGCTCAAAAACTATATATGATGTAACTTAGTGTGTTTGTGTATTACACTTATGTTGTACTTATGATGTAGCTTAGTGCGTTTGTGTATTACAGTTAGAAAAATTAAGTAGTTTTTCATTTGTGACGCAGTTTGTGTATTACAGTTAGAAAAACGAAGTAGAATTATTCATTTTTGTGATGTAGTTTGTGTATTACAGTTAGGAAAATTAAGTAGAATTATTCATTTTGTCAACATCTTGATGTTGTGCCATCTTGTAGTTTGTGTATTACAGTTAGAAAAATTAAGTAGAATTATTCATTTTATGATCTAGTTTGTGTATTAGTTAGGAAAATTAAATTAAGAAAAGTAAGTAAAAAAAATAAAAAAAGTAAAAATAAAAATAAAATAAAAATTAAGTGTGATGTAGTTTGTGTATTAGTTGGAAAAATTAAGTAGAATTATTCATTTTGTGATGTAGTTTGTGTATTACAGTTAGAAAAATCAAGTAGAATTATGGGTGATGTAGTTTGTGTATTACAGTTGGAAAAATTAAGTAGAATTTTTCATTTTGTGATCTAGTTTGTGTATTACAGTTAGGAAAATTAAGTAGAATTATTCATTTTGTGATGTAGTTTGTGTATTACAGTTAGAAAAATAAGTAGAATTATTCATTCTGTGATGTTGCTTGAAGGTTATCATTGGTTGAACAAACTGTGAAATAAGGGGCAGATATAATAAGATTTCATCTTCTTTCTGCTCCCTTCATTTTATCCTACTTGTATTCTTGTATCTGATGAAACTGTCTTGTATTGTTCTTTTAAAATGAATGAATAAACATCAAATCAAATCAAATCAGATCAAGTTTGAGTCAAACCTGTAAAATAATAATTAATTAATTAATTTGTTTGTTTGCATTGTTTCAGTTCACCTCCTCACCAGTTTGTGGTGGTAATTCACCAAATTGTTGTTTGACAACCACCAGTGCCGTGTAACAGGGTTGTTGTCTGATGAATTTTATCAATATGCACCATATTTATAATATTTTTCTTGTTTTGCAGAAAAGTTTATCTAGTGGTTATTAGAAAAGTTTCTTTTAATCTTTGGGGAAAATGTTTAGATCTTGTTTTCCATGTAATCCAGGTTCCTTTTGTTTGTGTAGTGACGACGCCCCCTGGTGGTGGCTGCTGGTGCTGTGTACATAAACTTCATATGCTGCTTTGTCACTCTATTATAAATGTCAATGTCAGAACCTTCATTTTATTTTATAGATATACTTTTTATACTTTTATACTACAATGCAAAAACTCAGGACAGTATTACACTTTTATTATTTCATTTTATGCTTATGTTTATATAATAATAATAATAATAATGAATTCAATTTATAATGCACTTTTCATTAATAAAAATCTCAAAGTGCTACAATGTGTAACAAGGTAAAGGTAAAAAATAAAACAAGTGATAAAATCAAATAAAATCAATAATAATATCGACTAAGATCAAAGATAAAATCATGTAGATTTAGGCTTGCTTAAAAAATAAATAAAATAAAACAAGTGATAAAATCAAGTAAAATCAATAAAGATAACAGCTAAGATCAAAGATAAAATCATGTGGAGGCAGAATAGGCTTGCTTAAAAAGAAAAGTCTTAATGCCGCTTTTAAAGTCAACCAGTGACTGTGGAGCTCTCAGGTCGTCAGGGAGGGAGTTCCACAGGCGGGGGGCAGCCACACAGAATGCTCGGTCTCCCATGGTCCTCAATTTGGTCCGAGGAATATGAAGTAAATTACTGTTCTGTGATCGTAGAGACCGGGTGGATGAATATGGTGCAAGAATGTCCTTTAGATAGTCAGGTGAAGTTCCGTGCAAGCATTGATGGGTAATGAGAGCAGTTTTATATTGAATTCTGTAGGTGACAGGAAGCCAATGGAGGTTATGGAGAATGGGTGTAATATGATCAAATTTGCGAACTCTCAACAGAATCCTAGCTGCACTGTTTTGAATATATTGAAGCTTCTGAATGTTTTTGCCAGGGATACCAATAAACAGGGAGTTGCAGTAGTCGAGCCTGGAGGAGACAAAGGCATGGACGAGTTTCTCAGCATCAGAAAAAGTCAGAGATGGGCGAAGTCTGGAGATGTTTCGAAGATGGAAGAAGCAGGTTTTAAACAGATGCTTAATGTGATTTTCAAATGTGAGATGAGAGTCCATTTTTATTCCAAGATTTGTAACAGAGGTGGAGAGGGGGATGTCTTGACCAGAGAAGGAGATTGTTGTTAAAGTTGATGCTTGTATCTGGTGAGGGGTGCCAATCAATATGGCCTCGGTCTTGGAGCAGTTCAGTTGAAGAAAGTTTTGATTCATCCATGCCTTTATTTCCTCCAGGCAGGCAGAGAGAGCAGTGAGAGCAGTGAGTGAAGATGGAGATAGGGATGATGATGATGCTCCAGTCCTGATGTAAAGTTGTGTGTCGTCGGCATAGCAGTGAAAGGAAATGTTGAACTGATTAATAATTTGACCCAAAGGCAGCATGTAAAGGGAAAACAGCAGGGGCCCCAGAACTGACCCCTGAGGTACACCACAGGAGACACCGACTGTCTGGGAAGTGGCATTGCCAAGACTGACACATTCCAGCCTATTGGAGAGGAAAGATCTGAACCAGTCCAGGACAGTGTCACAGAGACCGACCTCCACATGAAGACGGTGGAGGAGGATACTATGGTCCACAGTGTCGAAGGCTGCAGTGAGGTCAAGGAGGACAAGGATGGAGGGAGAACCAGTGTCAGCAGCCATGAGGACATCATTCGTTACTCTCAACAATGCAGTCTCAGTACTGTGAGCTGCTCTGAATCCAGACTGGAACTTCTCATACAGAGAGTGTTGCTGTAGGTGTTCCTGCAGCTGAGCAGCAACTGCTTTCTCCAGCACTTTGGACAGAAATGGGAGGTGGGAAATTGGCCGGTAATTTGAAAAAATGTCGGGATCCAAATTAGATTTTTTCAGAAGAGGCCTAATGATGGCAGTTTTTAGAGGCAGTGGAACATGACCAGATTGTAGAGACTTGTTTATTATTTGTGTGATTAATGGGCTAATTGCAGAGTGATTGGATTTTATGAGAGATGAGGGGAAGGGATCCAGGGCGCAGGATGAAGGCTTCATTTTCTTGAGGATGGTCTCCACCTCACTCTGAACAACTTCATCAAAGCTGCTCAGGGTCCCAGAAAGCAGACGGGTAGATGGCACACTAAGATCAGGGAGGTTGTGGAGCTGGGATCTGATAGTGTCAACTTTGTTTTTAAAAGATGAGAGGAACAGGTCGCATTTTTGAACAGAGACCTCATGAGTTTGTTTAATGGGATTAAGCAGATGAGTTATTGTGGTGAAGAGCTGTTTAGAGTTTCCAGGGCAGGTGTTGATGATGTTGGAATAATATTTGGAGCGTGCTTCTTTAAGAGAATAGGCGTACGCTTTCTGATGTTCTTTGTACGCTTGCTTATGTACCGAGAGACCAGATGATTTTACACGTCTCTCAATAGCACGGCCAGTTGCCTTCATCCTGCGCAGCTCACCAGTGTACCAGGGGGCTGAACGGGAGAAAGACACCAGTCTTGTCTTCAAGGGAGCATGTAGGTCCAGAAGCTCCTGGAGAGATTGGTTGTAATAATTCACAGAGTCATCTGCAGATGAGTGATTGACGGCGGTCAGGGCGTGAAGATCAGCAGACAAAACATCAGGGGAGATGTTTTTATAGTCACGGAACTGGATAGGTCGTTTTGGGTTAGAAGAAGGCGAAGTTGAAGGCACTTCCAGGGAGATGACCCTGTGGTCTGAGACACCCAGGTCATATACAGACAAGTTATTGAGTACAGTGTCTGTAATCACCAAATCCAGAGTATGCCCCCTGTTGTGCGTAGGGGCGTCCACATGTTGGGTGAGGTTGAGAGATTCCAAAAGAGACTTAAAATCTGTAGCCAGAGGGGAAGAGGAATTGTCCATGTGGATATTTAGATCGCCAAGAAAAATAGTTTTTACAGGGGAGGTGCAGAAAAAGGTGAGGAGGTCATGCATTTCTGAGTTAAATGAAACATGCGGTTTGGGAGGTCTATAAATCAATATAACGTTCATCAGGAGTGGGGCTTTGAAGTTGAAGGCCAAACATTCGAAAGAGGAAAAATTATGAGAAGACAGATGTGACAATTTTAAATTACTGCGGTAGATTACAGCCAGACCACCACCGCGGCCAGTGCAGCGGGCTCTCTGCAGATAATTGTATCCAGAGGGACAAGCTTCATTCAGAGAACTGAACACGTCTGGTTGATGCCAAGTCTCTGTGAGGCACATGAGGTCCAGGTCCTTCTCCAGAATGTGGTCATGAATTAAACATGATTTGTTCGATAGTGATTGTACATTGAAAAGTTCTATTTTAATGCCAGTTGGTGTAGGAGCGTTTTGAACCGGTTTGAGCAAACTGAAGTCCACTCCACGTTTTCCTTGCCACTTTGGGCGCTGTGGACTACAAGGGACTACAGACGCAGCGTTCTGATGACGTAGTCGAGGTGCGACACGTCTCCCGCACGGAATTAATTCAGAGCGAGAGTAAATGGATTTCCTTCGCGAGCCTCTATGGATGTAACGAGGTCTACGCAGAAGTCCCAGTTGTTTGATGATGGGAACAGAAGGTGGAATGGAGCAGTTGTTAAGTCCAAGCAGCTGCGAAGCGGAATAGGTCAACATCACGGCAGCCAAACCGGGGGGAGCTAGCACAGAGCTAGCCGCTAACAGCAGACCCACGGCTCCGAGAGAAATAACCAAGAAGCAGTGAGATGTAACTCGGTTGAGCATCACTTGAAGAGGAGCACAGGAGAAAGTCCAGAACAGTCCAGATGACACAGGAGGTTGACAGAGGCAGCAGGTAAGCAAAACACAAAAACTGCAGTGACAGGAGGCAGACAGCCCAATATTCCGGTTAGGAAGTACTAACTAAGCTGTCCGTAAAGTCCTTATTAAAAAACCACTGAGCAAAATAAGTCCAGATAAATGTCCTAAAAAATGTCCAAAAAAATAGCAACAGTAAAATAACTATTTAGCGTGGAGAAGCGGCGACATCACGCCAGCGTCCTCTCCAGCTGTTTTAGTGTTTAAATGGTTACTGTTGCACCAAGGGACTGAGAGAAATGCAATTTCAATCGTGTGTATGTCCTGTACATATTGCAGTTTTGACAATAAAGTTGACTTTGACTTGACTTTGTTAAATATGTGGACATCACGTCAGTTTCTATCGCGAGATCTGGCAGCACTGTGGTGACGTCACCAGCTCGGCCTCTTGGTTTTCCTTCGTGTTGCAAGTAGCTACGTCTGGATTTAGCTCTGTGATTTATTTCAATTACTGATGAAAAAAGACTTCTCGTGAGTCAAACACTTTATTCTGTGATTTAGTTCCAAGCTGCTGCTGCCAGAGGCTTGTAACACTGCAGCTTCTTGTCTGTGGAGAGGAAGTTACTTCACTCTGTTAGCATGTGTAGCTGTTAGCATCTGTAGCTGTTAGCAAGTGTAGCTGTTAGCGTCTGTAGCTGTTAACATCTGTAGCTGTTAACATCTGTAGCTGTTAACGTCTGTAGCTGCTACGTTGTTAACATCTGTTGCTGTTAACGTCTGTAGCTGTTAACATCTGTAGCTGTTAACGTCTGTAGCTGTTAACATCTGTTGCTGTTAACATCTGTAGCTGTTAACATCTGTTGCTATTAACATCTGTAGCTGTTAACGTCTGTAGCTGTTAACATCTGTTGCTGTTAGCATCTGTAACTGTTAGCATGTGTAGCTGTTAGCAGCTGTAGCTGTTAGCATGTGTAGTTGTTAGCATGTGTAGCTGTTAATATATGTAGCTGTTAGCGGCTGTAGCTGTTAACATCTGTAGCTGTTAGCATGTGTAGCTGTTAGTATGTGTAGCTGTCGGCATCTGTAGCTGTTAGCATCTGTAGCTGTTAGCATCTGTAGCTGTTAGCATCTGTAACTGTTAGCATCTGTAACTGTTAGCATGTTTAGCTGTTAGCAGCTGTAGCTGTTAGCATGTGTAGCTGTTAGCATGTGTAGCTGTTAGCAGCTGTAGTTGTTAACATCTGTAGCTGTTAGCATGTGTAGCTGTTAGCATGTGTAGCTGTTAGCATGCTGTAGCTGTTAGCATGTGTAGCTGTTAGCATGTGTAGCTGTTAGCATGTGTAGCTGTTAGCATGTGTAGCTGTTAGCATGTGTAGCTGTTAGCATGTGTAGCTGTTAGCATGTGCTGTAGCTGTTAGCATGTGTAGCTGTTAGCATGTGTAGCTGTTAGCATGTGTAGCTGTTAGCATGTGTAGCTGTTAGCATGTGTAGCTGTTAGCATGTGTAGCTGTTAGCATGTGTAGCTGTTAGCATGTGTAGCTGTTAGCATGTGTAGCTGTTAGCATGTGTAGCTGTTAGCATGTGTAGCTGTTAGCATGTGTAGCTGTTAGCATGTGTAGCTGTTAGCATGTGTAGCTGTTAGCATGTGTAGCTGTTAGCATGTGTAGCTGTTAGCATGTGTAGCTGTTAGCATGTGTAGCTGTTAGCATGTGTAGCTGTTAGCAGCTACGTCTCGTTGTCACGTGCTTGGATAATCTAGTCTCGTGACTGTGTGTGTGTTTTTCTGTGTAGGAGCAGGAGCTTCACGTCAGACCTCCACCAACCACATGTTTGTTCTCTAACAGGTATGGTTGTAATTTCTAGTAAAATTGGTCTTTTGCAGACACGTGACTTGTGCACTTCCGGTCGCCATGTTGGGGTGGGGGGGTTGCGCGGATACCAGTTCAGGTAAACAGAGTAAGTCCGTGGTAAACACAGTGATGAGAACGATAACATCTGCAAAATGGAAAGTAAATATAAAAATGAGAAGAAGCCATATAGAGATAAACTCAACGTGGAAGCCAGAGACCGTTAAATGGCGAAGTTAACACGAGGTAGCAGCTAAGGCATGGACGTCTGAACCAGGCCTACTTCCACCAACAACACATATGGACATTATTTGCTACCTTGTAAATGGTGTCAGTGCCTACACATGTGACGAATTTCGGAACTACAAGTCCTTGGAGGCTCATGGGCTGTTCACCAATGGTTGGGTGCAAGATTTATATTCATTTAAACCTGAAGGATACACCAACACCGTGGTCACAGCAAAGGTAAAACACCCTAAACATAACATCTTAGTCATCTTAGTCAAAGTTATACAAATGTTGTCACTTCACAGCTAGTTTAAAGACACAAGTTGTGTATGTGTGTATACACACACACACATTTATATATATATATGTGTGTGTGTATGTGTGTACACACACACACATATATATATATATATATGTGTGTGTGTGTGTGTATGTGTGTGCGCGTGTACAGTTTGTATGTGCATGTATATGGCCGTGGCGTAGTGGTAAGGGCAGTCGTCTCCCGATCCGAAAGTTGGCGGTTCGACTCCCGGGACCCGCACCATGTGTCGTTGTGTCCTTGGGCAAGACACTTAACCCTGAGTTGCTCCCGGTAGGACTGGAAAGCACCTTGCATGGTAGTCTGCCGCCACCGGTTTATGAATGTGTGTAGCATTCAATATATGTGTAGCACTTTGAGATTTTCAGTAATGAAAAGTGCGTTATAAATTGAATTAATTATTATTACTGTATTATTATTATGCTCCCTGAAGACATGGACCTGCATATACAGTGAGCGCACAGAGCATTGACGCAAAAGCCGGGTCAAAGTGCTCCACCGAGGTCAATAATAATAAATTTTCAGGACTACATCGCTAAAGAGAGCACATTGAAAAAGGCTTGGGCTGATAAAATCATGTATGAAGGACAGCGCCTCTCGTTTGATCATGATTACGCAGCAGAAGTGGTTCAAAAGCGCAGAGAGTATACTCACATAAAAAAAGCTTTAAAGGAGAAAGGTGTACGGTTCCAGACACCGTTGGATAAAATACCCATCCACTGGAGCACAGGTGTGCAGGCGTATGGCAGCGCACATGAAGCGGTGTTGGAGCTGGGGAGCAGAGGGTACACGGTGCCGCTACCCGGCTCCAGCTCAGCGGAGATGGACAAGGAAGTGGAGCGCCTTTCGCGAATGACAACATGGCAACCCGCCGGACAGTAAACAAGATGCATATGGATGACTCGAGTCAATATTAAGCTGGGTATGTAAAAACTCAAAAGGATAAGGAGCAGAGGATACAATATGCAGCTACCCGGCTCCAGTTCAGCGGAGATGGACAAGGAAGTGGAGCGCATTTCGCGAATGACAACATGGCAACCCGCCGGACAGTAAACAAGATGCATATGGATGACTCGAGTCAATATTAAGCTGGGTATGTAAAAACTCAAAAGGATAAGGAGCAGAGGATACAATATGCAGCTACCCGGCTCCAGTTCAGCGGAGATGGACAAGGAAGTGGAGCGCATTTCGCGAATGACAACATGGCAACCCGCCGGACAGTAAACAAGATGCATATGGATGACTCGAGTCAATATTAAGCTGGGTATGTAAAAACTCAAAAGGATAAGGAGCAGAGGATACAATATGCAGCTACCCGGCTCCAGTTCAGCGGAGATGGACAAGGAAGTGGAGCGCATTTCGCGAATGACGACATGGCAACCCGCCGGACAGTAAACAAGATGCATATGGATGACCCGAGTCAATATTAAGCAGGGTATGTAAAAACTCAAAGGATAAATTGTTGATTTTCAGTGACATATAAAAGTGGAGTGTTGATGAATAATTAAAATTTAGTTAGATATAACAGGAAAATAAACCAACTTATTTTGAATGGGAAATAATGCCGTCGGATGACGTTGGACTTTTGGATGGGTGAAACGGTGTGTCTCACCTCCAGAGAGGGGCCCTCTTTGCAGAGATTAACCCTTCAGCCTGCCAACGGGGACTTTGGGGGTGTAAGAATTACCTCGGAATGTAAGTTTGTTTTATGTTTTTATGTTATGTTTCATTGTGTTGTGGATATATTTGAGTTTAGAAGGCCTGTTCAGGCCTCTTTTTCAGTCTGGAGAGTTCAAATATACATTTCAGCTTATATGACTTGGAATAATATTAAGGTGGTGTCACTGAATGGGTTAAACAGTCCAGTTAAAAGAAGTAAGGTTTTGTCTAAGCTTAGAAAAGAAAAAGCTCAGGTGGCCTTCTTGCAGGAGACTCACCTGCCTTCACAGGAGCATGAAAAATTAAAAAGATTGGGCTATAGGAACACTTTCTATAGTTCATACAGACCAAGTAAAAAAAGGGGAGTTGCTATTCTGATTTCAAATGTGGTACACTTTGAATGTTATAAAGAGATGATAGATAAAGAGGGAAGATATGTGTTACTTAAAGGAAGGTTGGAAAATAAACTAGTCACCCTCGTCAATGTTTATGCTCCACCGGAATGTCAGAAAGAATTCTTTAAAGATGTCTTTAATTTAGTAGCCCAGGAAACTGTAGGACTTCTGATCTGTGTCGGTGATTTCAACGTGGTTTTGAATAGGAGCATGGACACAACTAGTGTCAAAAACTGTAAGAGCTGTAAGACAAAACTATTGAATGCAATGATACAAGAAGTGGGGCTGGTGGATGTGTGGAGGACACTTCACCCTCAAGTGAAGGACTACACACACTACTCAGTTCCACATAAAGTGTATTCAAGAATTGACTACTTTCTGATCAATACAGAAGAAATTCATAATGTAACAGAATGCAAGATTGAGGTAGCAGATGTTTCAGACCATAACATGATTAGTCTAAAAATTAACCTTGATAACAGGAAAATAAATACGGTATGGAGACTTAACTTGAGTATCTTAAACAAGGAAGATAATATAAAACAAATTAAGGAAGAAATCAAACGATTCATTGAAGAAAATGATACAGGAGATGTGAATCCAGCCATGCTTTGGGATGCACTGAAAGCAGTTTTGAGGGGAAAGTTGATTGCCCTTACAGCGGCGCAAAAACGTATAAGAATGATTACATATAAAAATAAAACAGAAAAACTTAAATCCCTTGAGGAAGAACACAAACAAACAGGAAGTCATTCAATCCTAAAACAAATAGAAGTAATCAGAAAAGAAATTAATGAGATCCTTGGGGAAGAAATTGAGAAGAAAGCTAGATTTGCCAAACAAAGCTATTATGAACTGGGACCAAAAGCAACTAAGCTGTTGGCAAGGAGGCTGCATAAACAACAAGAATCCATGATAGTAAGTAAAATTAGAGACGGGGATAGTAACCACTTATATTATAAACCAAATGAAATAGAGAATGAGTTTGAAAAATATTACACAAAACTATACTCTCAACATCCAGCGGCAGATAAGGAAGCAATCAGACAATTCCTCGATGCACTTGACCTACCTAATATTGGGGAAGCTCAGAATAAACTTATTATGTCAAAAATCACAGATAACCCTATAAAACCTAAGCCTCAAATTTCCGCCTGGCATTTTTTACTTGTTTTTCACTAGAAAATATGAAGAAAGTGTTCTATGGCCAAGTGCTTCAGCACATTTGTTCAGAATATTTAGATCTTTCAATATCTGGCATTATACAAGATGGTCTAGTGGCAGGGTTTTTGACTACGGACCCGAAGGTCGCGGGTTCGCGCCCCGGCCACTACCCAGCTTGGGGTGTCTATGAGTGCACACCTATTTCTCCAGCTCCCCGAGCGCTTTCGGGCTGCTCACTGCACCACCTGGTAGGTGGTTGGGTTAAATGCAGAGACGAATTTCGTCTGTGTATGGGAAACATACGCAGATGACAGGAATAGACATTATTATTATTATTATTATTTTGCATTATACTTGTTACAAAACAACTATTAAACCTGTTTAACATCAAGAAAAAACAATAAGCGAAATTAGATTTTAGAGATTTTATGCAAATAAAACACTGCATTTGAACATGAAGTACAGATTTTGCATCACAAATTAACAATTTCAACACTATAGAACATATTTACAAAGTTTTTTTTATTCTCACTTATTTTTACAAATAACAAACAGACTA
>JBBPBX010006998.1:10972-45101 GCA_038048925.1 Garcialebias charrua | reverse complement strand
AGTCCTTCACTTGAGGGTGAAGTGTCCTCCACACATCCACCAGCCCCACTTCTTGTATCATTGCATTCAATAATTTTGTCTTACAGCTCTTACGGTTTTTGACACTAGTTGTGTCCATGCTACAATTTAAAACCACGTTAAAATCACTGACACAGATCAGAAGGCCTTCAGTTTCCTGGGCTACTAAATTAAAGACGTCTTTAAAGAATTCTTTCTGACATTCCGGTGGAGCATAAACATTGACGAGGGTGACTAGTTTATTTTCCAACCTTCCTTTAAGTAACACATATCTTCCCTCTTTATCTATCATCTTTTTATAACATTCAAAGTGTACCACATTTGAAATCAGAATAGCAACTCTCCTTTTTTTACTTGGTCTGTATGAACTATAGAAAGTGTTCCTATAGCCCAATCTTTTTAATTTTTCATGCTCCTGTGAAGGCAGGTGAGTCTCCTGCAAGAAGGCCACCTGAGCTTTTTCTTTTCTAAGCTTAGACAAAACCTTACTTCTTTTAACTGGACTGTTTAACCCATTCAGTGACACCACCTTAATATTATTCCAAGTCATATGAGCTGAAATGTATATTTGAACTCTCCAGACTGAAAAAAAGAGGCCTGAACAGGCCTTCTAAACTCAAATACTGTATATCCACAACACAATGAAACATAACATAAAAACATAAAACAAACTTACATTCCGGGGTAATTCTTACACCCCCAAAGTCCCCGTTGGCAGGCTGAGGGGCTAATCTCTGCAAAGAGGGCCCCTCTCTGGAGGTGAGACACACCGTTTCACCCATCCAAAAGTCCAACGTCATCCGACGGCATTATTTCCCATTCAAAATAAGTTGGTTTATTTTCTTGTTATATCTGACTAAATTTTAATTATTCATCAACACTCCACTTTTATATGTCACTGAAAATCAACAATTTATCCTTTGAATTTTTACATACCCTGTTTAATATTGACTCGGGTCATCCATATGCGTCTTGTTTACTGTCCGGCGGGTTGCCATGTTGTCATTCGCGAAAGGCGCTCCACTTCTTTGTCCATCTCCGTTGAGCTGGAGCCGGGTAGCTGCACATTGTATCCTCTGCTCCTTATCCTTTTGAGTTTTTACATACCCAGCTTAATATTGACTCGGGTCATCCATATGCATCTTGTTTACTGTCCGGCGGGTTGCCATGTTGTCATTCGCGAAAGGCGCTCCACTTCTTTGTCCATCTCCGTTGAGCTGGAGCCGGGTAGCTGCACATTGTATCCTCTGCTCCTTATCCTTTTGAGTTTTTACATACCCAGCTTAATATTGACTCGGGTCATCCATATGCATCTTGTTTACTGTCCAGCGGGTTGCCATGTTGTCATTCGCGAAATGCGCTCCACTTCCTTGTCCATCTCCGCTGAGCTGGAGCCGGATAGCGGCACTGTGTATCCTCTGCTCCCCATCTCCAACGCTGCTTCATGTGCGCTGCCGTACATCCGCACGCCTGTGCTACAGTGGATGCGTATTTTATCCAACGGTGTCTGGAACCGTACACCTTTCTCCTTTAAAGCTTTTTTTATGTGAGTATACTCTCTGCGCTTTTGAACCACTTCTGTTGCGTAATCATGGTCAAACGAGAGTCGTTGTCCTTCATACAAGATTTTATCAACCCAAGCCTTTTTCAATATGCTCTCTTTAGTGATGTAGTCCTGAAAATGTATTACTATTGACCTCGGTGGAGCATTTTGACCCGGCTTTTGCGTCAATGCTCTGTGCGCTCGCTGTATATGCAGGTCCATGTCTTCAGGGAGCATAAGTGTGGCTTTTAGCAACTTGTCCACATACCGGGGCATGGAGTCTTCCTCTTTTCCTTCAGGATTCTATACAAACGGATATTATTCCTTCTAGATCTCCCTTCTATATCCGTTAATTTACTTTGTGTCTCCTTGTGGCTTTTCATTACTTTACCAAGTGCGTCCTTCAAGGCTGTAGTCAGTGTCTCCGACTCGGCTACTCTGGCTTCAGCTCCAATCAGCCTGTTTTCCAGTTTGTTGATTCTCTCGGTGTTAGCAGAAATGCTCTGGTAGATTTCACTTTTAGTTCTTTCAGCTCTGTTTTCATGTCTTCTTTAATTTCTTCTTTTAATCTTTGGAAGTCATGTTTGTTTTCTTTTCGGAATTTGCGTAGTTCGGTCTTAATTGCTTGCAGCATCACGCAAACATTTTCCTCTTGATGTTGCTTCTCTTCCATTTTCTTCTCTTCTTGTTGCTTTTCTCGTTTTGTTCGACTCCTAGTTGTTGTGCCCCTTTTCATTCCAGTATGGTTCGTGGGATGTGCCGATTTTATCTTGAATTCAAAAGTTTTTAGCTCAATTGCCGTCGGCCACTCTAAACTATGCTACCATCTTGATTGCCGCCGATTCAAAGTTTTTTTAATTTGGCGCCGTGCTTCATCACAGGAAATCCAGATACAAACCAGATTCCAAAAAAGTTGGGACACTAAACAAATAGTGAATAAAAACTGAATGCAATGATGTGAAGGTGCCAACATCTAATATTTTATTCAGAATAGAACACAAATCACAGATCAAAAGTTTAAACTGAGAGATTGTATCATTTTAAGGGAAAAATATGTTGTTTCAAAATTTCATGGCTCAACAAATCCCAAAAAAGTTGGGACAAGTCCATTTTTACCACTGTGTGGCATCCCCCCTTCTTCTTACAACACTCAACAGACGTCTGGGGACAGAGGAGACCAGTTTCTCAAGTTTAGAAATAGGAATGCTCTCCCATTCATGTCTAATACAGGCCTCTAACTGTTCAGTCGTCTTGGGCCTTCTTTGTCGCACTTTCCTCATTATGATGCGCCAAATGTTCTCTATAGGTGAACAATGTGGACTGCAAGCTGGCCATTTCAGTACCCAGATCCTTCTCTTACGTAGCCATGATGTTGTGATTACTGCAGAATGTGGTCTGGCATTATCTTGCTGAAAAATGCAGGGTCTTCCCTGAAAGAAATGGCATTAGATGGGAGCATATGTTGTTCTAGAACAGGGGTCTGCAACCTTTACGAACAAAGGAGCCATTTTTGCCCCTTTATTCAATACATTAAGTGTGTCTGGAGCCATGGCAATGTGGTCCAACTGATCATCAACTGCTAGCCTGTGGACCACCTTAAATTTGTTGGATGGGGCTTTTCTGGCCATTAGAGGTGACTTTATAAAACTAAAAATATCAAATGGTTTTTAACATTTGATATTTTTACATTTTAAGACAAAGGAAAAACTGGATTGTTGTAAAGAAAGAAAATACAAATACAGATTTTAACAATTTTGCAAATTTGTAAAAGAGTGGCTCACCCCACTGTGAAACGGTAGCTCTGCCCCCAAGACAAATTTCAAAAAATGCAACAAAGTGGGAGTGTCATCAGACACCACCTAAAGGAGGGGGAGGCAGGTGGGGGTTGAGCGAGGAGGTGTGGCCAGGCCGAGAGACCGTTGTTTCTGAACGTTAAAATTACATTAGTAATAAACAACAAGCAACAACAAAGAATAATTATGTACTCACCCGATCTATCCAAAACAAAAGGCGTAAAAAAAAGAAAATAACACAAGATATGCCGTGACCAGGGATCGGACCTGGGTCTGTCGGATCCCAAACCCGCTCCTACACCACTGCCCTATCGTGGCATTTATGTGTTATTCGTCCATTGCACAATAAGAAAACAAATACAACCAAATAGTTTCGATGTAGTGAAAAGTATTCCTAAAATAAATAAGTTAAAATATACAAATAACTATTGCCATTCCGAAAACTATAATATGCTTCTTTGCAGTACTTTTCCGGAGTGTAATGTACCACTTCCATATAAGGTATGTACTGCAGCAAGGACCTTCCATCTCTGCAGGGGATTGGCTCTGCTTGAACCACTTTTGTGACGACAGAGTGCGAAAACACGTCACAGTGCGAATCGTAGACCAATCAGAAAATTAAGGTGTAATTCACCAGTTCAACCCATAGGACTACCGTAAACACGTTTTTAGACCAAATATTGCCGATTTAAACAAATACGCACAAATATATGAAAATTAACACAGCCATAATGCTATAAAACATTGTAAACACATTCTAGGGAGTTTATCAGTTAAAAAAAAGTTAATTTGGAGTTTAGTTCCAATGAACTTTGCAGACCTATTTTATTTTTTTTATTGTGAAAAAATTAAGGATCCTAATTTGAAGGAGCCAAGATGGTGTAGTGGCAGGGCTTTTGACTTGGAACCCGAAGGACGCGGGTTCGCGTCCCGGCCACTACACACCTTGGGGTGTCTATGAGTGCACATCTAATTCTCCAGCTCCCCGGGCGCTTTCTATGGCTGCTCACTGCACCACCTGGTAGGTGGTTGGGTTAAATGCAGAGACGAATTTCGTCTGTGTATGGGAAACATACGCAGATGACAGGAAAATACATTATTATTATTATAAAATGAGTATGCTTTACACTTTGTATTGTTCTACTACTGGTATTCACATATTTGCAAAAAGAACATCAGGAAGACTGTTAAAACAACATTGTTTTATTTTAGTATAACCAATAAAATTCATTTTTATGTTAGTTTTGGTCAAAGCTTTAAAGAGCCGCTGTAGATGGACCAAAGAGCCACTTGTGGCTCCAGAGCCGCAGGTTGCAGACCCCTGTTCTAGAACCTGAACATAGTTCTCTGCATTAATGGTGCCTTTCCACACATGCACGCTGCCCGTGCCACAAGCGCTCATGCAACCCCATACCATCAGTGATGCAAGCTTCTGAACGGAGCGTTAATAACATTTTGGGCTATCCTTGTCCTCTGCTCCGGATGACATGGCGTCCCAGTGTTCCATAAAGAACTTCAAATCGTGACTCATCTGACCACAGAACAGTCTTCCATTTTGCCACACTCCATTTTAGATTACCCCTGGCCCAGTGCAAACATCTGATCTTGTGGAGCTTGCTTAGAAATGACTTCCTCTTTGCACTGTAGAGTTTCGGCTGGCAATGGCAGATGGCACGGTGGATTGTGTTCACTGACAATGCTTTCTGGAAGTATTTCTGAGCCCATTCTGTTATTTCCTTGACAGTGGCATTCCTGTTTGAGGTGCAGTGATGTTTAAGGGGCCGGAGATCACGAGCATCCAGTAAAGTTTTACGGCCTTGACCCTTACGCACAGCGATTGTTCCAGTTTACTGTATCTGAATCTTTTGATGATGTCATGCATGGTTGATGATGATAACTTAAAAGCATGCATCAGGGTATTAAAAGTCTTTGCTATTTTATGCTGGGTAACACGATTATGTTATTGCTGCACAATCTTTCTGCACAACAATGGTGGAATTGGTGATCCTCTTACCATCTTGGCTTCTGAGAGACACTGACACTCTAAGCTCTTTTTATACCCAGTCATGTTGTCAATTGACATAATTAGTGTTAATTGGTCTTCCAGCTGTTTGTTATAAGCTCAATTTCCTTTTTCCAGCCACTTATTGCTACTTGTCCTCACTTTTTTTGGGATTTTTTGACACTGTGAAATTTTGAATCAACATATTTTTCCTTTAAAATGTTACATTTACTCAGATTAAACTTTTGATCTGTCATATATGTTCTATTACGAATAAAATATTGACATTTGCCATCTCCACATCATTTTATTAAGTTTTTATTCACAATTTGTTTAGTGTCCAAACTTTTTTGGAATCCGGTTTCTATACTAGAAAACTGATTAAGTCCAGTTTTTTTGTGTTTTTAGTCAAAAAATTAGGACATGCTTTCCTTTTGAGTTAATTTTTTTTTCAATTTGTACAAATCCTTTAAGGTTTTTTGTTGTCCATTATTGTCATCACTCTGTTAAATTCAAGTCTCTCTTGTAAATGAGTCCGTAAGGCTCAGTGGGATTAACCTGTATAATTAAAGGTTGAATGAATGAATGAATTTGACTTTTAAAATGGAAATTTCTCAGATGAAATTCCATTAAGTGATGCTGAAGACATGGAAATTAAGAATGAATCAGATGACCATGAAGTAGAAGTCCTAGCACAAGAGTGCAGAAACATGCCTGTGAAGAATCTTCACCAGCATATGCCTGTAGAAGCTGCAACAAACTCTACAATAACTGAACAAATCCATGACAGTGATGATAGTAAGTTATTTCAACCCAAATTTGATACGTATCCATGACAAAACTTTTTTAAACGAGGTTAAGTCAGGTCCTCTGGGCGAATTCTTCAACTAGCAAGAATCCATCCAGAGGACATGACTTAACCTTGTAAAAAATTTTCTACCTGGATTATTAAGCATGCATCAGGATTTTTAAAAAACTTTTGTGTTGTGTTTTCTAGAAGTGTCATCATCCAAAATAGATGAAGCTGTCCCTTCAACTGAAGGTAAAGCAGATTTTAATAAGGGCATACAGTCAAAATACTATACATATAGATGGAAGACAAAAAAATCTAAAAACCTATTTATATGCATGGCGGATGGTGGCTGAGGTAGCTCGGTGGTCATTGCCATGGTCTCATAGTCTGAGGTGGCAGGTTCAAGCCCAGGTTGCATCAAGTAGGACATCTGTTGTAAAACAATAGTCATTTGTTTCAATCTTTCCATTTTTTTCACAATCATTACAACTCAGAAGTTGCCAAGATACATGAGAACAAGTTGTTGACTACAATGATTCTGAATGATTGTCAAAAAGGAAGTAAAATAAAGTCTACATTTGACTCAGACAAAATCATTCAGATTAATAATCTTATATTGGGGGAGTGGTGGTGCAGAGGTTAGAAGATGGGCCTGTGATCGGAAAGTTGCAGGTTCAACTCCCATTACCGTTAACATGAAAAAGTGGGTGAAAAAGGTGGAGCACTCACACCTGCTTTCACCCTCATTCGCTCCACTCAGGGCCCCACTCTGGGACCCCGTTCAAGGCCATTAATCCCCACCATCTGCTCCCTAAACAGGTCTCTCTTGAAAAATGAGTTATCGTGACTCTGAGACTACCTGTAAAAATAAAAGGTAAATGGAAAATATATACATGTATACCGTATATACATACCGTATTCGTCAGTCTTTAATACGCTCCCATGTATAATACGCTTTGACCAATTATTGCCAATAAACCAGAAAAAACGTACATACTACGCTTCGGTGTTTAATACGCATCTATTATGCGTAGCGTTGGGCATCGAGAATCGAGAATCGTTCGGAACCGGGACTAACTGTCCGGTTTTCCCGGAATCGTTCAAAATATTAATTTGCGATTCCTATTTTCGATGCTAGTTAGCCGACCGGAAGTAGCGCCGCCGAAAACCAACGAAGAAGAAGCCACCGGAAGTGTGCATCTGTTATCGAAAGCGTACTAATTAATAAAAAATGAGCAGTCAGGTCAGTGCAGCACTTGCAATAATTTTCTATCATGCAAAGGAGGGTGGAGAAGTAAAATAGTGTCCCGTCTTTGACGCGCTCCACCGGATTATTTTCGCTTCGTATCCGACCGGAAGTGCAGAGTGGTCCGTCTGCAAAACGCTCCGCCGGACTTTTCGCTAATCGTTATCTCTTCGGCTCCATCAGGTAAATAAATAAACTACGTCTCATACCAACATTAAGGCAGCTAACAAGTTATACTCCGCTTAAAGGTTCAGTCTGCAGTTTCTGTAGAACTGCAGCACTTAGAAAAAATTTCAACAGGCAAAGCATTCTGATCCCTCCCCCTCAGAGCCATATATGGCTCTGCCCCCTTGTGGTCTGTTCAAATTCAAATTCAAGCTCTGTTTTTATTGGCTGATTCAAATTCAAGCTCTGTTTTTATTGGCTGGTTACAAACTCTGTTTTTACTGGCTGGAAAACGGCGGGTCACTTTTTCTTTTTAGAAATGCTTATTTACCACCTGGAGAAGCAAGGGGACAATATATATATATATTTTTCAGAGATTACCTGGCTAACATCAGTCTGTCAGGAGATAGTGACAGAGTGAAGAAATATGTTTATAAAAAATGTTACATACTGCAGCTTTAAAGCGGTAAGTCAGCTCAAATACAAACACGATGCTAACGTTAGCTCGTTTTTTTTTCTTAGACAAACGACCTGAAATGGCTTCAGTGTTCACCAGTGACTGTCCAAGGTAAAAACGTCAGTGTAACTGAATGAAGAATGCCACAAAACAGTTACAGAATATGTTGTGAAAAGCTTGCATCCCTTTTCAGATGTGGATTCAACTCCTGCCATGGATTGCACTTACATTGCACTCAAATCCAACACTTATTAACATTCTTAATCCATTTAAAGTTCTCTGTGTCTTTTAAAATGTCTTAATGTCTCTAGTTTTCAGTATTATAATTTCTGTTTATGTTCTCTTTCATTCCATTATGAGTGAATGTCACAGTTTGAAGAATTATTGAATAGGTTAGTTAGGCAATAACAACAGAGCTAATAATTGTACACATTCTCAGTCTTAAAAATGATTTAATAATCTCTTTTTACTGATAATACTGATAAACCTGTTGTTTGTTTAGGAACTTCCTGCAGTCTGTCCAGAAAGACTCCACTGGAGGAGCTTTTTGCTGAGGAAGAGGCACAACATAATGTCACAGCTCCATGTCCATGAAGAAACAAATGGAGAGAGGGCTGCAGATACCAGGACATCCCACCAGCCGTTCTGTCTGAGGATCCTGCTGCTGGTGGTGGAACCAGGTTAGCCCATCAGTGGGAGCTCAGTAACATGACTGCAGCATCAGACACTGGACAATATTATATGTATAATAATAATAATAATATATGTTGGTGAGTCCTCCATGTTGGCTCTAATCTGCCCTGTGAGAAATTCATAGTAAATGTAACAAAAAGAAAAAAGTTCATAGCATTAAATTCAAACAGAAGTTCAAATTATTTCATCCTGAAATAACTCTGGCTAACTACTGTAGCTTTTTTATAACATGGGAGTTAAACTCAAAGTAGTCTCCTCAGATAAATTGTGTTACCATTATTTTTATATTAAAGTTTCTGTTAACTTATTATTTTTATATTTGATTGTTTCTGTTCAGTGCCCTGAGACAACTTCTGTTGTGACTTGGAGCTATACATTATAAATAAACTGAACTGAATTGACATGTCTTTTTTTAACCCCGTCTTTTTTAACCCCGCCTACAAAAAGAATCGGAATCGAGAATCGAAAAGAATCGGAATCGAAACGAAGAATCGGAATCGGAACCGGAATCGCTCAAATTCAAACGATGCCCAACCCTATATGCGTCACCGCTACGCGACGCGTCAGCCTCACTCTACTTCCTCAGACGGCTGAGACGAGCCGGTCTGAGAAGCCCAGTCCTCACCTCGTTCTACAGGTGTGCAGTGGAGAGCGTCCTGTGCTCCAGCATCAACGTGTGGCATGGAGGCTGCACAGTTGCAGAGAGAAAAGCTCTGCAGAGAGTGGTGAAGGCTGCACAGAAGTCTGTGGGAGTCAGTCTCCCCACCATCACAGACATTTACACCTCCAGATGCAGAAAAAGAGCCACCTGCATCATGAAAGACCTCACTCACCCAGCACACTCACTCTTTGCACCACTCCCCTCGGGACGGAGGTTGAGGAGCATCAAATGTAGAACCACTAGACTGAGAAACAGCTTCTACCCTGAGGCTGTCAGACTCATGAATAAATAAATAATAAGAATAAACACTGCAAAATGTCACATCATACTGATACTGTACTGATCTGTTTCTTGTTGCTGCGTTCATCTGTGACCATCTGCTCATGTTCGTGCTGCTGTTTATAATGATGTTTTTCTACTACATTAGGGCTTAGTGTATTACTAGCTGATGTGATGTCTCTCTTAGTTAATCCTAGATGTTATTATTGTATTTCTCTTGCATTTGTTGTTGGATGTAACTGGGACCCTGTGTACATAATCTCGTTTTCAACACATGTACTACATGCGGTGCAAATGACAATAAATTCTCTCTGACTCTGACTCTGACTTAAAATGGCGGCCACAGAAGCGTCAGCACGGAACGACTTTACAAGATTAAAACAGTAAAAACTATTATTTCTTTGCTGAGAAAAATATATTTCTTAGCTGACGTTATAGCACAAGGGTTCCCGAGCTTAACCGTTCCTTAATCAATTCACGAAATGGTCAAATCTGCTGAATTTAAAGACCGTGTAAAGTGAATTTCAACATTTTCTTCAATAAACATTATAAATGTCGTAATTGTAATCTTGTAAATGAGTAAAAAGTCTCAAAATTGTAGCTCAATTAATTTTGGAGTTATAGATCAAACTGTGTATAAACACATTTCTCTTTCAGGATTTTTTAGGCGTGGTTTAAATGTGACCGCGTTTCGTCACGCGGTCACAAGCCCCACCCCCTGCAGCTCCAGCCGTTATAAATGCGTTCTTCCGTGGAGCCGTTCACTCGCTACCGACCGTCTCCCTCCAGTACTGGCGTGCTGCTGGAGCGACCACATGCCACCTGCACCTCCGCCCCCCCCCCCCCCGCGCGCGCGTGTGTGGCGATCAGACCCCGCATGCATGTGACCGGGTCGCGCGCGCGCGTGTGTGTGTGTGTGNGTCCAAATGAAAGCATTTTGAATGTAGGGGGGGACATGTCCCCTTCACATATAATGGTTGCGACGCCTATGGATGAACCCTTGGTGCGTGCACACTTGTGCAATATTCAACGCGTCAAGTCTAAACCAGCATAACTGAGCATTGAAGGCAGCTCACAATCCTGTTATTTCTCGCTCTCTTTCTCACTCGAACTGCAGTTCGTCTCTGTGCTCTCTTCTCATCTTTTGTTGATGTTTGTTAATAAAAGCTTTATTTGGGTCTTCATATTTAGTAAAACTAAACACTTCTCAGCCCCATTTTATATTTTACCAGGACACAGTTGACAACACTGGAATCATTTCCTACTACGAACAAAACTTTTATCATGGCAGGATAAGCCCAGTTCAAACTAAATAAATCAGTTCATACATACCATCACATTAGAACTCCACATCGGTGTTTGTTTTTCTCCCAGTCGGTGTTGACAAACTCACGCTGCTCTTCTTCTTCTTCTGTTTTAAAGGTGGCGCATGCTGCTCTTCTTCTTCTTATCTGTCTGTAACGTCAGCTGTGCAGTACTGGTGCAACAATTTGCTGTAGTAACAGCGGTTGCACCCGGCTACAGTAATAACAGTCTACATGCAACTTTTTTTCTCATTCTTTAAACGCTCAAATCGGGGACATTTTCGGGGACAGCTTTAGCCAGGGATAGGTCGGTCGTCTGAAGCCTCTTTTCCACCGCTCGGCTCGGGTTGGATCGGCTCAGATCGGCTCAGTTCGGGTCGGGTCACATCTATATTCTGTTTCCACAGCTTTTTTGTACCCCTTCTGTGGGCAGGGTCCAGAATCCTACTTGTCTTACCACATGGTGGCAGTAGTGTTCCCTCAAGCTATTTACTAGTAGCCACCACTAGAAGAAGAACACAATAAAGGCTTTGACAGAATGTTGTGAAAGAGATGTCATGCTATAATGAGTACCTCATGAGCTGTAATCTTTAAACCCAATTCATAATCCTACCTTGTTGCCTTCTTTAAACCCATGTATTTTCCAATTTAGTATTTTTACAATAAAGATGTATTAAAACATATTTTATTATTTAGTTATGCACAAGGTGCTTGATAAAGTTGCAAAACCATATTTGTCTGAGCTGCTTCAACCTTCCTGCCCTCCCCGTTCTCAGATCAGCTGAGCAGTTGCTGCTGACAGTCCTCAAAACTTTTTAAATCTTATTTAAAAACACACATTTATTCCTTGGCTTTTAACACGTGATCTTATCTTTTATGGCATGTTAACACACCTGCAGTAAGACTGGTATATGTATTTATTTTTGTATGCTTTTTATAGTTTTTAATTAACTTGTCTTTTATGTTATTGTACAGCACTTTGGTTGACCCTGTGGTTTTTAAAATGTGCTTTATAAATAAAGTTGATTTAAAACATCACACTGTGATCTTTGAAACTGCCAGAGTTTCCCTGGTAAAGTTGCTGCTGGGCGTAGATGATGGATGGATGATGGATGGGTAGATGGATGGTCTGTGCTTTAAACTGTCCAAAGGACTTTGGCCACTTTTAATTTTTGACTTTTTTTGTATGACTTCATCCTAGAACCAAATAATTTATAACGTAATAACAGTTGAGCAGATTCTAATAATCTTTATCTTATGATTCTTTAAAGGTCAAATGCAAATGGAAAGTTCTCTTAACTTCCAGTATGGATTTAAACACTATACACACTTCACATTGTAAAATAAGTTTAGGAAATTGAATGTTCCAGAACACCACTTAAGAAAATATAACGTTTAATAGGAAAAGTTTGAAGTGACAAACAGAAGTAACGAATTTCCATCTGGTGTCTCACGGCTTCCTCCAGAAGACGACACAGGTTGTTGAATTCTGGTGATTTTCTTCTGGTGACTGTAAAAGAAAAATGTGGTTAATTTAGTCCAGAAACTGTTTTTTTTTTTACTAATAGAATGTAATCACAGGATGTTCATGTACTAACTATAACCTGTTTGAGTTATTTGAATTAATATTCAATGTTTTATAGACATAAATGTGTCAAGCAGCTCCTATCTTTTTCTCCCTTGTACTTTGTAACACATATCAGCTAATACCTCAAAAACCACATGGCAGATATTTTTCAAACTAACTCATTGTAATCACAACATGTTCATGTACTAACTATAACCTGTTTGAGTTATTTGAATAAATATTCAATGTTTTATAGACATAAATGTGTCAAGCAGCTCCTATCTTTTTCTCCCTTGTACTTTGTAACACATATCAGCTAATACCTCAAAAACCACATGGCAGATATTTTTCAAACTAACTCATTGTAATCACAACATGTTCATGTACTAACTATAACCTGTTTGAGTTATTTGAATAAATATTCAATGTTTTATAGACATAAATGTGTCAAGCTAGCTCGTATCTTTTTCTCCCTTGTACTTTGTAACACATATCAGCTAATACCTCAAAAACCACATGGCAGATATTTTTCAAACTAACTCATTGTAATCACAACATGTTCATGTACTGACTGTAACCCGTTTGAGTTATTTGAATTATTATTCGAATTTTTATAATTTATTTTCGTAGTGCACGCACAGGTTTGGAAGAAGTCAAAGCGAACCTACTTTAAATGCAGCAGATTTGATCACTACGTGACAATATTAAAGCGTGGTTGAGCTCAGGAGCCCTCGTACTATAAAGTCAGCTATGAAATATATTTTTATATCTGTTCATTGAGCTACATTTTAAAGACATAAAGCCGCCCGCGCGCGTTGCTCGTGGCGATCCTACTTTTTAAATTCCTGCAGTTTTGAGCAGTACGTGATTTTATTAAGGACACGTTCAGCTGAAGACCCATCTTTGCTATAATTTTAAAAACAAATAATTGTTTTTACCGTGTTATTCATGTAAAGTCCTGCCGTGATCGCTTCCCTCGCTTCCGTGAAAACAGCTCGAGTCTCCTCCTTCCGGAGCGGGTGAGCACGCCTTGGTACCCCTCTGAAACCAATATGGAATTAATCAATTGGGCTGTTTCTTCAATGGATAAGATTTTTTCCACGAGGCGGACCGTGTCAGGAGAAGCTGTCTGTCCCTCCGACACACACGCGGCTGGATACGTGCTGGACTCGTGGGGTCAGTGGCAGCCCATGTGTCTGTCCGTTCTGAGTGTCGAAGACGTGGAGGATTTGTGGATTATTGGATTATTGGTAGCAACTGCTCTGTTTTTTGGCGTAACCGGAGTTGTTTGTTATCGGAAGCTGAGCGAGGCTTCGGCGGCTATCAGAGCGCTGTCGGGACTGCCTGATCAGCAAAATTCTCTGAACCGGGTCGTGGGCTCCTCATCCCAGCTGCTTTATGAGCTCAATCGCACGATTGGTGCAGTGGTGGACCACCGTGCACCTGCTGTCCGTTTTGGGACTTGTTTGCAGCCACCCAGGATCGATCAAGGGACAGGTGGAAGCTCATGAAAGCGGGGCAGAGCAGAACCACATATTTGGATTTCTTTCGGCCATGAAACAGCACCCACAGACTTGAAGGCGGCAGTGGAAAAGTACACTGTGGTCTATTTGGATAACAAACAAAAACATTATCTGGCTTCTGCACATGTCCTTGAAGCGGGCTGTGGGAATCCATTCTCCTAGAGTGAGAAGTTGAAGAGCCCCCCCCTCCCCTCCCCCTCCCCAGAGATTTCTGTGAGGCTTCGGATATCACCCAGCTGCACACCTGCTGAACTTTGTGTTTGTCTGAAAGTAATCATGGACCCAATCTCCCTGCCATGCCGTATTTCCTTTGTTATTGTACCAAAATGTGCTCTGATATGGTTTTTACTGAATCACGCGGTGTCTTGAAGACAAAATGTGATTCATCTTTTTTAATATCAATGCTGTGAATCCCAGTGTTTCTGCTTGTTTTCCTGCTTTTGACCTTCATCTGGAGACAGATTGGGCCTGGCCGCGCTAAAAGTATATCAACGTGTTGAATAAACATGTCGTGTGTTGATAAAACATATCGTGTGTTGATAAAACATGTAATGTGCTTTGTTTTGCTGCAGCTTTTGCACTCACTCATTTCTCTCTGGATGCCTGCAATACATATTTACGTTGTAATCGGTGAAAATTGATGCAATGTTAATAAAACTCCTTGATTCCTTGATTCCTTGATTCCTTGAAACCACACCAAAAATCTCAAGAAATCTGGCGCAGGGCAGCACGGAATATCCGGTAGGGAAGGCGTAAAGGGGGTCTCTGCGACGCACATATGACGTAACATCCGACCCGTGCTGACCGGTGGAAAAGGGGCATAAAACCGGGTCTGCCCCCGAAAATCGGGGACATTTGGTCACTCTAATATGAGGTTGTGCAAGGCCATTCAAAGCTTTTAAAAACAAACAGCAGCAGCTTGAACTGTATCCTAAACTGAACTGGGAGCCAATGCAAAGAAGAAAGGACAGGAGTGATATGTTCATATTTATGTGTGTTAGTCAACAAGCGATTAGCAGAGTTTTGAACAAGCTTTAAAATGGAGATAGAAGACTGATTAATACATATATATAAGGCATTACAATCGTTACGACCTGTAGGCCAGAGACATATTTAAAGGACGTAGGACACAGAAAAAGGTTTAAAAATAAAATGTTTATTAAACTAAACTAAAGACTTCAGTCGCTGGTGAGGTCATCTCAGGTCTGGAGCCCAACGTCCTTCTTCTGGTGCCCACGTCAGGAACAAAAAGAAACAAAGTGACAACTGAAAGATAGATCAGATGAGCTGGTCAAACTTAAAATAACGCAGTCCAAAACAGGCCAACCCTAATACAGGGCCGTCGAAGCTAGCCCAGACCACGATTTACATGTACAAAAACACCTCTTCTAAATTTAAACAAAAAGGCGAAAACAGGACTACCAAGCCCACCTGATCATACAAAGTGATAAAAGAATAAATAGGAATAAACCAACTGCTATCCTACAGACAGACAAAAACACCACAGCTCTACAAGCTGAACACACTTGAGCCTCAGAGCTCAAGTCCTCACCTCTCAGGTAAACTAGAGGTCAAAAGTACAAACAGTGCTTCACACACTCACACTCTAAGTTAATCAGAGTCCTCACTTCTCAGATAAACTAGTGGTCAAAATAAGCACTAACAGCGCTTCAACACAACTCTCTATAGAGTCCTCACAAGCATGCAAATGCTCACTACAATTCCTCAAAGGAGCTCAAAATACAGTGGCCAACGTGGGTAGAAATACACCTCTGACACACATGTACAAAAATACAACAAAGGCTGTCATCAAACTTGGTTACCTTTAGGATGGCGTCCAAGTCACTCCAATACAAGATTCTTCTTGTCACAAAACCAACCTCAGCTGGCTCCCAACACTCTGCTTGGTTTTCCAGCAGAAACTCCACGAAACAGGACTCCCTTTCTGTTCACATGAGCTTGTCCTTTCACAACTCCGCACCTCACAGCTCTCAGCTTCAGACTTAAAAAGGGAGCTCTAGCAGGTGGTAGCAGCAGCAACCAATTAAGCCTGATTAGAGAGGTGCTTCTTAACAGACTGCAGAACTGCAACCAACATACACACAACAATAATGTTTGAAAACACTCAGGGTACATAACACCTCCATTGCAAGTAATTTTGTATGGGTGTGATATGGATGTAAAGGAAAACATCCCATATCCACCTATACAAAAAAAACAAGAACCTACAACCTACAAGCGCAACAGCTCATCGGCCACAACATTATCTTTACCTCTAATGTGCTGGATAGAGATATTAAAAGGTTGTAACCGTAGGGACCATTTCATTAGACGGCGGGTTTTGTTGTGCATATGGTTAAAAAATGTCAGAGGGTTGTTCTCTTGTCCACGTTGAGTTAAGGGTACCTGCCAGTAACCTTTTAATAAGTCTAATGTTGTTACAAACTATGCAGCTCCTACATGATCTACAAAACAATGACTGGGTCACATGAACCTCAAACATACACTTCAAAATGCTCTATTGCTAAAATCAGAGCTAGAGCTTCTTTCTCAATGGTTGAGTAGTTCTTTTGGTACTTATTCAGCTTTCTATAATAATAGGAGACTGGTTGATCTATCCCCTCAGTACTCTCTTGCAAAAGAGCAGCTCCCACGCCCGTGTCACAAGCATCCACAACAATTTTGAATGACACATCAAACCGTGGTGCTGACAACATTGGAGCAGTTGTTAACAGCTTTTTAGTCTGCTCAAAAGCTGTTTGGCAACGTTCAGACCAGAAAAAAGTCACTTTGGGACTAAGAAGGTCTGTTAGGGGAGCAGCTACAGAAGAAAAATTCTTGCAAAATCCTCTGTAGTAACCAACTATTGCTAAAAATCATCTTAACTCAGTACGGGTGGAGGGAACCGGAACGGATAGAATAGCTTCTACCTTTGCCTCCACTGGACGTACTTGACCTCTTCCAACCTTTTTACCAAGATACGTCACGGTTGCGTGACCAAATTGGCATTTAGATAAGTTCACAGTTAGGTTGGCCTCTTTTAGACGAGCAAACTCAACTTGCAAATGTTTTATGTGGTCCTCCCATGTGTCAGAGAAGACAACCACATCATCAAGGTAAGCTTCACAAAATTCTAGACCTGATAAAAATCATCAATCTCTGAAAAGTGGAAGGAGCGTTGCGCATGCCGAATGCCATCACTTTATATTGTAGAAAATCATCAGGGGTGACAAACGCAGAAATCTCCTGTCCACGCTAAGTTAAGGGTACCTGCCAGTAACCTTTTAATAAGTCTAATGTTGTTACAAACTGTGCAGCTCCCAAATGATCTATACAATCTACCATTCGGGGCAATGGATAACAATCGGGTTTAGTTACCGCATTGACTTTTCTGTAGTCTGTGCAAAATCTATCACTACCATCATGTTTACTTGCTATTAAACATGGCGAACTCCACACACGTTGACTCGGTATAGCCAATCCATGATCTAATTTGATTGGGTTCACTCGGTATGAGTGTTGTTTTATTGGTCGAGTCTCACCCACATCAATGTCATGTTGAATTAACCCTGTTTGAGAGGGAACATCAGAAAACAAACAATTATTGGTGGCAATCAACTGTTTCAAATCCTCTCTCTTAGGATGTTCAAGATGAGCGAACAACAAATTTGGGTTATTTAAGTAGTGAGAGTTTTAGAGCTTTCCTTCTGTTTCAGCAAGAGAGGAGCTGTCCAAGTTGCTTTCAGCACCAGAGAGCTCCCATTTCTCTTTAGCAGATGCAGTCACTTTAAGCACACACAGCTTCAGCTTTTGTCTCAGTTGGTTCCTTGTAAGGTTTAATCATGTTAACATGACACAAACGAGTACCACAACGTCTGTCAGGTGTAGAAATAATGTAGTTACGATCAGACAACTTTTTCATGACAACATACGGCCCACCATAACAAGCTTGAAGGTTCGTGCCGGGGACAGGAAGTAAAGTTAATACTTTGTCTCCCAGTTGAAATTTTCTATCCACAGCCTTCTTGTCAAAGAAGGACTTCATTCTTGCCTGTGCTTTTTTCATGTTGTCTTGAGCTATTTCACCGGCACGTTTTCGTCTAAACCGAAACTCGTTGACGTAATTCAACAAGCTCCTATTGGTGTTTTCATTTATCTTCAGTGGACCACGAACATTGTGAGCAAACACTAGTTCAGCAGGACTAAATCCCAAGGATTCTTGAATCACCTTACGTACAGCAAACATTTTTAGATGTACTCCTTCATCCCAATCTATTTCGAATTCCAGACTACAAGTGCGTAACATCGTCTTCAAAGTCTGATGAAAACGCTCCAAAGCACCTTGGCTTTCAGGGTGATAAGCTGTAGAACACAAGTGTTTGATGTCTAATTGTTCTAAAACTTGTTTAAATACTTTGGACATAAAGTTACTGCCTTGATCCATTTGTATTACTTGGGGCAATCCAAAAAGTGAGAAAAATTTGGTGAGTTCTTTAATCACTACTGGTGTGGTTATTTTACGTATAGGGAATACTTCAGGAAACCTGGTTGAGGTACACATTACAGTAACCAAAAATTTGTTTCCAGACTGTCCTTGGCAAAGGTCCAATACTGTACAATCTACAATTATGCGTTCAAAGGGTTCTGAAACAGCGGGTATTGGATACAGGGGTGCTAGTGGGATTGTTTGATTTGGTTTCCCAGCTACTTGGCATTCGTGACATGAACCACAATGTCATGACGTACCACATCTTTTTTTAATCCCAGCCAAAAGAAATGACGAAGTATTCGATCATAAGTTTTTCTGACCCCCAAATGTCCAGCTAAGGGGTTATCATGCGTTAGGCGCAAAACTTCAACACGGTATGGTGCAAGGAGCACAATCTGCATGACATGATACCAGTCCTCATCCTATGGGACAGTTAAAGGTGTCCACTTACGCATTAATATACCATGCTTTAAAAAGTAATCATTCCTGAGGGAGTTTGAGTCATCAGGTAAGGTGTCATTAAAGAAAGTTTTCAGAGGGTCATCTTTCTTTTGTAAGTCAATCAGCTGTTGTCTAGACAGCGAAAGTGTTACTTCATCTAAGCTAATCACACTCACTTCTGATTTTTCAGAAACTTCTTGTGTCTCATCGTTCAAGAAGCTGTCGCTTAAATCAAAATCTTTTTCCTTCTTTACTTCTTGTTTACGTCTGTGAGCAGCTCGGGTTACTGCAAACGAAGTAAACATATCGGGGAAAGTACAAGCCAGCTCGTCTGGCTGGGCATACAGCACAGGAACAGGAGTTACCGTATTTTCCGGAATATAGGTCACGGCTTTTTGCCTAATTTGCATGTCCTACGACCTATAGAGAGGTGAGACCTATTTATGGATTTTCCCCCATATTTTTAGACCAATATTTGGCTCAGATGTGACTGTTTTTCATTTTGGCAAAAAATAGTGCAGTACCACTTTTGTCCACTAGGGGACACTTCCAGAGAGTCCACCAACCGTTTCCAGTTCATGTGTCTGAAAAAAGCCTCCTCTGCTCGTACTGACTCTGTCGCTGTCCGGCCTCCTGGTCTGGAGGTAACTACTGTTAGCTCTGTGCTTTTTAGCTGTTTGTTAGCAAGATAAGTCAAGAACCACTCAGCGGATTTTTATGAAACTTACAGAATGTAATCATTGTATGGACATTTACAAGTGACTAGCTTTATGAGATGTTTGAGATATAAAAAATGATCTTTTAGCTTTGTTGTTAGCGGTTAGCTACAGTAAACAGATACCTACTATTTAGATAAATAGCTCATAAACCACTCGGCGGATATTTTTTCTGCTCACAGAGTGTAATTATATGGCTTTAATTTACAAACTGTTGCCCTGTATGAACCATTTGAGATAAAATTAGATTTTTTTATTCGTTGTTTTAGACGGAATCGTCTCATGTTAGCTTTCGTTTTATTTCCATTTATAATGTTATAAAAAGCTCATAAACCACTCGGCGGATATTTTTTCTGCTTACAGAGTGTAATTATATGGGTTTAATTTACAAACTGTTGCTCTGTATGAAATATTTTAGATAAAATTCAAATTTTTATTCAGTTTTTAGAGACAGAATTGTCTTGTGTTAGCTTCCGTTTTATTTCCGTGTATATTTTAGCAAATAGCTAATAAACCACTCAGCTAATAAAACACTAACCCTTGTGCTATAATGTCAGTTATAATTTTTAGCAAACAAATAAATGTTTTTACTGTGTTAATCTTCTTAAAAGCCTTGCTGTGCGCTCCTGTGGCAGACATTTGCAACAGAGCTAAACACTCAGTCCATATTTCTGGGTTGTCTCAGTGGTGACACGTCACGTCAGCAGTGGATGACACTTTACGTTGGTGAAGGAAACATGAGGGGAGCCACCATATTGTGTCTTTAAACACATACGGTGCCACCCAGATGTAAAGAATTTTATCAGGGATCAGTATTAAGCTGACCTCTTTATCCTTAATTAATTACTTATTCAGATTGAATAGTAATTTCACGGATTATTTTCTTTTTTAATTTAATTAATATTTCTGTGATCTTTATTATGGATAAATAAATAAAGCCATTAAGTGAGAGACGTTAACTTAGTTTGGTATGTCAAAGACACTACCATTTATTTAAAATAAATCAACTAAATTAACACCATTACACTTGATTGACATGATTTCACTTTCTTGCAATTTAACACGTCAGCACATTTAAATTGTAACACAACAGACATAAATATAGGATGTTAACATACTTAGTCTGAGGCTCTATGACTTAAATAGTTTCCAGCTTAGAATTGAGGGGAAAGGAAATAGGAGGAGAGATGGTTTAAAGGAAATTGTCTTGAGCATGTTACCAGAAGTGACACTTCCCATCAGATTTCTGCTGAAATCCAGGTACGTTTGTAAACAGCTCTTTACCTTTGACGACGAGTCTGATAAAGAGATGACACCAGCCTTTCAGGCGTACAGAATCGTTGCAGGTCCAGCACGTCCGAGCCGGTTCTGGTTTACGTTTCAACGTCTCCTGGGATCCGCGTCGATCATCAGAAAATATGTCAGCTACTGGTTGACTTCAAGATAACTTATTCCATAAAGGAATTTAATTCAAAGTTCTGAGCTTGTACGCTCGGTTCAAGTGGACTCATAACAAACATGTTATCAGCCTTTAACTGGATGACGTGTCCTTAGCGTGTGACTAAACGTCCATCCAGCTCTTTGGGAAAGTTCACATCTCTTGAAGTTCCCAGCAGACTCTGAACAATTCAGCTTAGCTTAGAACCTTAAGATAGAACTCTGAAACTTGTCTCTTTCCGATTGGTTCAGAAGAAACAGTCGAGGAGTTCACTTGCCGTTATCACGACCCAAGGTTACAGCCAGCAGCAGAGAGAAATGTTTAGGAAAAAGACAGACGCATAGACTCCAAGAGGTAAAATACTTGGATTAGCGTCTTAACACTTTTAAAACAAATCTGAAAAGCACAGTTTGACATAAAATTCAACTCTGACACCATTATATGGTCAAGTAACACAGTAATACTCCATATTAAAAGAATAACACAGCATAACATATATCATGAAAATGACACAAGTTATTCTTTTGATCACATCAGAATAAAATCAAAGATAGAAATAGTCTCTTTTTGAGTGAATCTGTCCTTTGATTTAAACTAACAAAATAAATTGTGTTAAATGTCTGGTTACTGAAAGGTCAGTAAAGGTCATCTCTGGAACAGTTCAAAAATACACAGGTGTATCAAAGTGGACACGGTCATGCCCACTACATCTCCCCCCTTTTGGAAGCCATCGCCAGTCCTTGGGGATGGGGTCCAACACGAAAGGAACATTGAACTGTCTCTGATCTTGAAGTAATCCAGCAAGTGGAAAAGAAAAATCAAAATTATAATCCCATAAAGTTTTTTGGAACTTCCATACTGTTCGTAGGTAATCCCATTGCAGTAAGCTTTTAATCCTTTGGAAAACTGAGTCTGTTAACTCTTGGAAAACAAAGTCTGTGATCCCTTGGAAAACAAAGTCTTATAATCCACAGCGGTAATTCCACAGCAGTAATTCCACAACGGTTAGTTTTGTTGATTGATGTCAGCAACAATTGTTTTTATAATCAGCATGTAGAGGGGATCCCTCGATTGAAGCAGAGGAGGCGACCCTTGGATGAAGGTTGAAGACCAAGCGTTGGAGCTGCAGGTCCCCACATCGAAGGTTGTTGGCTGGTTGGCTTCCAGTCAGTGCCACTCTGGTTCTATGTGTCATGCAATTATGTGGTTTTTTAGGTGGGCTTATGATTGGGATTTTACATTAGGCCCTACCTATATGCACCTGGTGTGTAAGCTATCATGATTTAGATCAGCTACAATTACCAATTAAGGGGTGGATCAATTCTGTAAAATTAGAAATAGGGATCTATACCTATAAAATTTTGGAGGGCTTCTGTAACGAAGGCCTCTAATTCCAAACTATTCCTCCATTCATTACTTAGTTTAGGTTAAACTAAAATAGAAAAATGAAATATAGTTTGATCTAAATGTCTGTTGTCTTTTAGACGAACGACGTAGGATTTGGTATTCCTAATAAATTTTGAAGTCTATGGCGAGACTCATCAAAATGAATAGATAATCTAGAATAGAAACGATCGAATCGGTTCAATTTAGAAATTGTGAGACCAGTGTAGTTTATGGTACCTTGAGTAGCTTTAAACTACATTGACTCTTCAACGATTGAGATTTAACAAAACGAACTGTATGTTGGCATAGTTAAATCCATATCATTCATTAACCAATGTTAATACAAAACCTTTTTGGCTGGGAGTGTTCAGAACCAAACAATATCTCAACTAATGACAACAGTAATGACTAAACAACAAGGAAACAACGTTTCACTGCTTCGACACACTCTTGTCGTCAGATTCCAAAGTGCAACACACAAGAAAACAGGTCTCAACTTTATGACCGAGGTCAAATTAAATCTCGTGGATTTAAACGGTTGTTAAGGTTAGTTTTTGTTGTGGGTTTTAGGCTTAGCGTTTCTAAGTTCAAATTGGACAATGCGACTTATAGGGTGGAAAATACGGTAGTTTAAACCTGATTAGTTTATTTACTAACTTGTGTTTGGACGACCTTATTATCCCATGAAGTCGGTGAGTTTGTGAGATCTTTGTCTTTTGTGGAGTCATTGAACGCCTTGTAAGGTTTGATCTGATTTCGATGTACCCATTTAGCAATTGGCTCTTTGCGGCCTTTGCTGATTTTGATTTCGTAGACGACTGAGGACACTTTGTCTGTTATCAGATGAGGTCCAGTCCACCTGGGCATCAGTTTGCGGGCGAGAGTTCCGGTCTCGGACCCTCCTTTCCCGGTTGCTGGGGCGAACGTATAGTACCAGACTCTGTCTCCCACTTGGAGTTCATTGTGAGAGGCCTTCTGGTCATAGTACGCCTTACGTCCTTCAGCGGATCTTTCCAGGTTTTTCTGGACGAAAGCAAAAGTGTTTCTGAGGTGTACATTCAAATCTTTGTTTTTGGCATGGCCTAACATCACCCCCCTTTGGTCATGGGTGACCACGAACACAGGTGAGGACGTCCGTCCATGGGCACAAGTTAGGATGCCACCGTTTAGTTTAAGCTGTTCGTGCAACTGAGAGAAGACTGTACACAGGAACCTTTTAGGTTTTGGCCTACGTATCTTCCTACGTTTACCTCTTTCTGTGTAATTCAGGTGTGTCACAACTGTTGGCGCAGTCGCAGGTGTGTCTGATTGTACAGACTGCGATGGGTCACTGTCGTTGTGTGTGTCTTCCCACCTCTCGACTGAAGAGGGGCTCTTTGAGTCTGTAAAAACTATGTCATTTCTGATTAGTTCTAGACACAAATGTACCTGAACCAAGGTTTCATCGAAAGCTTGGCTGATAGCCGATTTACCTGTCCCAGGGGACAGTACAGCAACCTCGGTGTGGGGTCCTTGGATCTCCACACCTTTCTCTACCTGTGGTAGGTAATGTGAGTTTGCCCCCATTTTGTCTGATGAGGGGTCCTCGTAATCTGCAACAATGATGTCCAAGTGACTGTCAGCGTTTGGTTGACTGTCATTTTCTGGACTCAGATGCCCTTGAACCAAGGTTTCATTGAAAGCTTGGCTGATTGCCGAATTACCTGTCCCAGAGGACAGTACAGCGTCTTCGGTGTGGGATCCTTGGATCTCAACACCTTTCACTACCTGTGGCAGGTAGTGTTCAGTGAGTGCTGAATGTGTCAGCTCACAGAGGAGGTTCTCTTGTTGGGCCAGAGTTTGGTCCAACTTTTGGGTCTCTTCTGTCTCACCTGTAGTTGAAGGTTCACTTACCGGGCTCTCGTCCTCGGATGAGGAGTCCCTTGTGTCCTCTGCGGTACCTGCGGTTAGGCAGTCTGTATCGCAACTAGGAGGCACTTTTATTGGCAGGGGTTTTCTCACTGTGCTCCACATTTTCTGTTGACCATAATCTACAATCGCGCCGAAACGGTTTATAAAGTCTTGGCCAACCAAAAATGGGAAAGAGTCAAGTTTAGAGGTGGCGTAGTGTCATTTTCCCAATCTGCAAGTGAACCATAGCTATAGCTGTTAGGGTTGTTCTCGTCTCTGCGAGACCTTGCAGTTCAATAGCACATTTCTCAAAGGGTATTTGCCTGTCAACACCGTTAGCGGTGGTCCTTAGCTCCTCGAACAGCTTGGCCGATATAATAGTTATATCCAGGAGGGCTTCACGCTCAAGGACACCTTCCAGTGTGATAGGCAGGTAAGCTTTCCTAGCCATCCCCCTTTGTACAAAGTTACACAGAAACCTCACAGGTCTTGGCCCACGTTTCTGTTTACGTGTAACTCTGGCTGTGTAATCTTGTTTACTGTTAGCATCTTGTTGGTTGTCAGCATCATGACCTTCAGGATGTTGTTGTGTATCAGCAATTGGTTTGCTGTCAACATCCATGGCAATGTTGGTAGTAGTGTGCGCTGAGTTATTTGTGTGCTCTGAGTCTTTGTGAAAGACAGTGCTACACATCGCTCCAGGTTGGTCAATGTTGATAGTGTCATTATCAATGATAACGCCACTCATTGTATCAGGTTGGTCAAGCACAGTAACATTCAAATCTACTGACAAACTACTTACTTCCTCTGTCTCTTCCGAGCATAGAGGTGTTGGGCCATTATTCCGGGACATTCGTGACTCTTTGCCTGTCTCGAACTGTTCTGTTCGAGGCGCGGGAGGTGCAGTTCCAAGGCTCGGGAGTTTCTGTTGGGACCACGCATAGTTACATGAGTATAGGTCCTCATACTTCAATTTCTTTTGAAGTCCACCCACCGATGGACCTTGGTTTTCACCCACCTGGTTCGATCTGAACCATTGTGGGTCTCTTAGAGAGTGAACACCTACCCTTTGTGGTTCGTTGCTTGTCTCAGATTTTTCAATCTGAGGTGCTTCAGGGGCGTGGCTCCCTTTAAACCATTTTGAGTCACTGTTCCAGCTGGTACCAACATTTCGTTGTTTGTCAGTTTGAAAATCTTGTTCATTCTTGCTAGTATCATCCAACTCTTTTAACAATCGACGTATGTTCTCTACCTCTTCTGAGGTCAGAGGGCCTTTGAGACGACGGTGTATCAATTCAATCTTTGCTTTGCGCAGTTGGTTATTTGTGTGCTCTGAGTTATCAAAGACAATGTCACGCATTGTACCAGTTCGGTCATCCTCTGTATCATTCAAGTTTTCAAACAACCAACTTATGTCCACTATCTCCTCAGAGCTTAGAGGTATGGTGCCTTTTTTCTGGAACTTCTGTGACCTTTTGCTACTCCCGGACTGTCCAGTCCGCAGTGCAGGGACAGGGCCTTTGCTCGGTGTAGACCGCGGAGGGTCACTTAAAGAGCGGACACCCACCGTTTGTGGTTTTTTGCTTATCTCGGGCAGCTTCGTCCGAGGTGCAGGGACAGGGCTTTCGCTCATCATTCTCAACTATATTTTTTTATTTTTTTTTATTTTTATTTTAATTTTATTTTTTATTAAAGTTTATTCATTTTACATATTTAAGAAAAACAACATAAAAGATAATGGAAAAAAACCCATTTCATAAATATGAGAAAAAAAATCAAAATACATAAAATGAAAGGTGGCAGAAAGAAGAAAATGTTCTTATTTTGTCTGCCCCTTTTTTCCAAAACAAAAAAACAAAACAAACAATTTACAAACAAGCAATTCAAACAATTTACTACCAAAAACAACAGATCAATTTAGTAACATTACACATTCAGTAATCAACAAATAGATTAGGATGCTTTACTTATGGCTTTAGTATTTTGCTAGCAGTCTAGACTTAATACTTTTTTTGAATTTCATCACAGAGTTTGCATCTTTAACATCTTTTTCCAAAACATTCCACAATTCCACTCCCTTATTCGAAATAAAACGCCCCTTCAAACTAGTCCTATATCTAGGTTTAACAAACATTTCAGTTCCTTTTAAACTGTAACAGCTTTTTCTCTTAATGAAAAACATTTGAACATTTGTGGGTAGCACATTCATATGAGCTTTATGCATTACTAACAAAATATTATAATCAACCAATTCACAAAATTTCAATAATTTGAGTTGTTTAAATAATACATTTGATGGATGACGATAAGGCTTTCTAGCAATATTTCTAACCACTCTTTTCTGCAAAATAAAAATAGAATTTGTTATAGTTGAACAGGCTTTATATTGGGTCTCTTAACCACTTCGGGTCATTGTTCCAGCGGGCATCAACATGTCGTGGTTTGTTAGTTTGAAAAACATGTTTTTTCTCGTCTATTTTAGGAGAGGGAGTTGATGAACTTGTCCCTTCCAGCTCCAGCGAGTAGGATTTGACCTTTTCTTGGTAATGTAGTTCACGCTCTGGTTTTGTTTTTAACCAGATCGGGTCAGGGAGTTGACGAACATCAAAACCCTTTATAGCACGTTGTTCCATGTTAGAATCTCTAATCTCACGTTTTAACTCAAGGCGTTCTTGGCAAAGTTCTTCTTTTCTTCGAATTAAACTCTGCCTTAATAATTCAAGATTTTCAAGCCTTGATGCGATCAGCTTGAAAGCTTCATCATTTCTTTCATCTCCCATCTTTTTGTTTTGATTTTGTTTGTATCAATAAGACGGTATTTATTATAGTGTATGCAAATAAATGCTTTCTTAGCGGTGAGTTATTTAACTAAAACAGCTTTCTGGGTTTATTCCTGTAATCTATAAACAAGTCTTTCATTCATTCAGTACCTTTTTATTTATTTTAGGTTTTACCTTCAATGAAAAATATGGTAAGTTAAGCCTTCGTGGCCGTATTAACTTAATAGACCTATCTTTTAAAACAATTACTATTAAACCACGCTTAATGTTTTCTGTCTTTCACTCAAACGCCTTCTTAAAGATTTCAAATAAATGCAATGTTCACACTAAAATGTTAGCAGATTTTGTTTTATTTTGCTCCAAGAGAATGTATTTCAGTTTCAGTAAAACCGTTTGAGTTTTTTTTTTTGCAGTTATCTGGAGTGAAAAATGTAATTTTGTTTGTTATTTTAAACTTTTTATTTAAAATAAACTGGAGTCATTAGTTGTACACAGAAAAACGTTAAAAATTGCCATTTTTAACTAAAAGTGTACAGTTGTGCACACCAACTCTGTTTAAAATGCAGAGATGTGAAAAGCTTAATGTGGAAATGCTCTGTTCTCCATCATTTTTTTTAATTTAATTTGAAAATCAAATAAAAGATGCTTTTTTGAATGTCATTTTTAAATCTCTTCAGTATTTAAAATGAGCATTAATTGTTTGTCTGTACCTCTGTTATTCTAAAATTTGTAATTAGAATAAACAGGAGTTTTTGTTTGTGTACAGAACAAATTCAAAGCTGGTAATTCACCATAAAAATGCTGACTGTTTATGATGTTTTATGAGAAAACTCATCTGTTAACATCTTTTAACCAACAGGGGGCAACTTCAAGTCTCAATGTTATCACGAGGCGACTGATTTTTTCTATTCAGTATTTAAAATAAAAACAACCTTTTAGAGTTAGTTTCTAGTTTGTTCGTGATAACCGCTCGAACCACGTTCTTGTCAGAGACAAAACTGTATGATTAGACAGTTTAGATGGCTTCAAATGAGTTTTTAAACTTTAAGTGAAATCTCCGTTTGTCCTATGAGCGTGAACTGCCTGTCACCCAAAGTGCACCTGGAAATGACAACAAAAATAGGCGGGTCGACGCAGCGCGTCACCAGCTTTCGTACTTGAGTGAGGCGGAGCTTGCTACACAGATACGTGATGTCAACCAATCAATCACAGCGCTTGTAGTACTATTCTCAAGCATTCATGGTGAATGTAGTTTTCTTACCTTCGACCAATGCAGTGCCGGAAATGACGACAAAGTGAGTTGGTCGCAACGGCGTGCGTTCCCACTTCAGCAAATCAGCGCTCGCTACGAGAGTGATTGACAGCTCATAGCTCTCGTTTATCCAATCACAGCTTTTAAACAAACGTGTAGGACACGTCGCCTTAACGTTACCTTAGCACAACAGAAAGCAACTTTATAGACTCTTAAACAACTCAAACGCTTCAAATTAACTTTCCAAAATTCTGAAACGTGGAAATCACATTTAAAACAGGCACATCTTAGCTACGCTCAGTAACCAGCACGTCAACTGTAACACGACACGGACTCCCTCGGAGCCACGTTCAGGTCGGTTCCGTCCACTTTAAAGGAGCAGAATTCGGGTTTCAGAACCACTATCCGACACGCTCTAACAGAAATATGCTTCTTTGACCTGCTCTAACATGTAAAATACCAGCACAACAATCTTGTTGATGTTAATAATAGCTCTTCAGGCAGTTTGACTCAACGGTCAACAAAGCTTTGTACAGGAGTCTGTGCGTGAACTGGACCGAACAGAACCCCCCCCACAGACCACGGGCTGACAAGACTTCACCTAAAAGCTTCCAACAGCGTGTTAAGGAGTTGAACAATAACAATCTCTCAGCTTCAAATGATAAAAACATGCAGAATCTGCCTGTCTTGAACCCTTCCAGCCAAAATTATTATCCTCAGAGTTTAAAACTTGGATCCTAACATGCAAACATGACGTTACAGTTCATGAGGGACCACAGATTTATCAATAAACTTTCAGAAACCGGTACGGGCCACCAGATGAAGGAAACATGAGGGGAACCACCATATTGTGTCTTTAAACACATACGGTGCCACCCAGATGTAAAGGATTTTATCAGGGGTCAGTATTAAGCTGACCTCTTTATCCTTAATTAATTACTTATTCAGATTGAATAGTAATTTCACGGATTCTTTTCTTTTTTAATTTAATTAATATTTCTGTGATCTTTATTATGGATAAATAAATAAAGCCATTAAGTGAGAGACGTTAACTTAGTTTGGTATGTCAAAGACACTACCATTTATTTAAAATAAATCAACTAAATTAACACCATTACACTTGATTGACATGATTTCACTTTCTTGCAATTTAACACGTCAGCACATTTAAATTGTAACACAACAGACATAAATATAGGATGTTAACATACTTAGTCTGAGGCTCTATGACTTAAATAGTTTCCAGCTTAGAATTGAGGGGAAAGGAAATAGGAGGAGAGATGGTTTAAAGGAAATTGTCTTGAGCATGTTACCAGAAGTGACACTTCCCATCAGATTTCTGCTGAAATCCAGGTACGTTTGTAAACAGCTCTTTACCTTTGACGACGAGTCTGATAAAGAGATGACACCAGCCTTTCAGGCGTACAGAATCGTTGCAGGTCCAGCACGTCCGAGCCGGTTCTGGTTTACGTTTCAACGTCTCCTGGGATCCGCGTCGATCATCAGAAAATATGTCAGCTACTGGTTGACTTCAAGATAACTTATTCCATAAAGGAATTTAATTCAAAGTTCTGAGCTTGTACGCTCGGTTCAAGTGGACTCATAACAAACATGTTATCAGCCTTTAACTGGATGACGTGTCCTTAGCGTGTGACTAAACGTCCATCCAGCTCTTTGGGAAAGTTCACATCTCTTGAAGTTCCCAGCAGACTCTGAACAATTCAGCTTAGCTTAGAACCTTAAGATAGAACTCTGAAACTTGTCTATTTCCGATTGGTTCAGAAGAAACAGTCGAGGAGTTCACTTGCCGTTATCACGACCCAAGGTTACAGCCAGTAGCAGAGAGAAATGTTTAGGAAAAAGACAGACGCATAGACTCCAAGAGGTAAAATACTTGGATTAGCGTCTTAACACTTTTAAAACAAATCTGAAAAGCATAGTTTGACATAAAATTCAACTCTGACACCATTATATGTTCAAGTAACACAGTAATACTCCATATTAAAAGAATAACACAGCATAACATATATCATGAAAATGACACAAGTTGTTCTTTTGATCACATCAGAATAAAATCAAAGATAGAAATAGTCTCTTTTTGAGTGAATCTGTCCTTTGATTTAAACTAACAAAATAAATTTTGTTAAATGTCTGGTTACTGAAAGGTCAGTAAAGGTCATCTCTGGAACAGTTCAAAAATACACAGGTGTATCAAAGTGGACACGCTCATGCCCACTACATTGGCGTGGACGTAGGTGCGACCTATATTTAAGTGCGACCTGTTTATGGATTTTTCCAATTTTTTCGCAATAATTGGACAAAACAACCTATATTCCAGTGCGACCTATATTCTGAAAAATATAGTACTTCTGGGGTAACTAGCACACGTCCTCCAGCTAAATCGTTTCCCATGATCATGGAGATACCAGAAATAGGAAAACTTGGTCGCAAACCCACTACGAGTTCTCCAGAACATAGTTCTGAATTAATCACTACTTTGGCTAGAGGTACATTAAAACATAACATGCTAAAACCACGTATAGGTAGCTTGTTTTTAATCATGTCGCTTTTTCTCAGAGGCAGTATACCTTCTAGTATGAAGGATTGAGAGGCGGCTGTATCACATAAGATTTTAATGGGTACCTATTTACCAGCATGATATACAGAGATGAACCCATCCATGATAAAAGGGTGAAAACCGTCACTCTCAGGACCTGTAGTAGAAGACAACTGATTATTCAGGGTTTTAATTAGTGCTACCAGTTTTGTTTCCTTTCTTTTTCATTTTGGACAATTTATGACGACATGTCCTTCTTGTTTACAGTAGAAACAGACCACCACTCCATCTTTTGAAGCCCTCTCACGCCCAAAAGATGTTCCACAATCACTACGCCCCATCACAGATGTACCAAACTCTTTGTGAGTTGCAACAGGTCCTCTTGGCTTGAACATGAAACCATTACCTCTGGACCTGGAAAATCTGGAAGACTCAGAATTGTAGTGCTTAGTTTTTTCAGTGGTGGGTGATTTATCAAAGGCAGAACGTTCAAAACTGAGTTTGTGTGTCAACACATACTCATCTACCAAGATTGCAGCTTTAGAAGCTTCTGATACTTATTTCATTCAAATAAGTGGCTACCCTGTCTGGTAAACACTTCTTAAAATCCTCTATTAATATCAACTGCTTAAGACAATGGTTCTTAACCTGGGTTTGATCGAACCCCAGGGGTTCGATGAGCCGGTCTCAGGGGTTCGGTGGAGCCTCTGCCCCGGATGTAAAACACCGGTGTGACCGGTGTTGCCAGATAGAGTCCCACCCGCCTAAAGCAATCTCTATCCGCACAAAAGTCAGAAGGAAAATTGCGGTGAACCACCCAATCTGGTAACACTGGTGACGGCTGCAGATTCAGTGCTGATGCGGAAATTTAGCATGCACATTAGTCAATGGCTGTCGTGTTGTAGTTGTACGTCGTGTGTTTTTTTTCACAATATTTTACAAACTACGGTAAATATGTCGAGCAAAAAAAGAAAGTGGTTGGACGAATATGTACAACATGGATTCACGTGTGTCACGGAACGGGATGGAAGTCAGCGTCCTATCTGCATTATATGTAATGCGAAGTTGAGCAACTCTAGTCTTGCATCGGCAAAACTAAAGGAACACTTCATGAAGATGCATAGAGACGGGGAACACAAGAACACAACGCTTGCTGAATTCAAGGTGAAACGAGCCAGATATGATGAAAGGGCCACTCTACCTGCTCTTGGATTTGTACCTGTTAGCAAACCGATCCTCGCAGCATCGTACGAAGTTGCTTATTTGATCGCAAAGCAGGGTAAGCCACACTCCATCTGTGAAACTCTCATAAAACCAGCTGCATTAAAGATGGCAAATCTGCTACTCGGAACAGCAGCTGAAGATAAATTATCCCAAATTCCTCTTTCAAATGACACCATCAGCGACAGAATAAAGAACATGAGTAAAGACATCTTGGCTCAAATAGTTGCGGATCTAATTTAAAGTTCTGCAAAATTCAGCCTTCAACTTGATGAGACCACAGACGTTTCTAACCTAAGCCAGCTTGCTGTTTTTGTGTTCTATGTGAAAGAAGACCCAATATAAGAAGATTTTTTATTTTGTAAGCCTCTTACAACAACAACTAAAGCAGTCGATGTGAAGAAGCTTGTGGATGACTTCTTCAGAGACAATAATCTTTCATGGGATATGGTTTCTGCAATTTGTACGGACGGAGCTCCAGTCATGCTGAGAAGAAAGTCTGGTTTTGTGCGCTTGTAAAAGCAGATACACCACACATCATTGTTACACATTGTATTCTGCACAGGCATGCATTGGCAACTAAAACATTGCCTCCAAAAATGGCAGAAGTATTAAAAACTGTGGTGGAATGTGTGAACTATGTGCGAAATAGTGCGCAGAGGCACCGCATCTTCAGTGAACTGTGCAAAGAAATGGGCTCTGAATTCGAGGTACTCCTGTACCATTCTAATGTTCGGTGGTTATCCCGGGGACAGGTGCTGAATCGTGCTTTTGCCATGCGTGTAGAATTAGGCCTGTATTTGCAAGAGCAGCAACATTGTCATGCAGATTGCTTCATTGTGATTTTAGCTTACATGGCTGATATATTTGCAGCTCTCAATCATGTCAATCAGCAGATGTAGGGTGGTGGTGTCAACATCATGCAAGCCGAAGAAAGCCTGAAGGCTTTTTAAAAAAAACTACCATCATGGAAACGATGGACTGAGAACAATAACTTCGCAAACTTTCCTCTTTTGGATGATTGTGTAAGTAAGATCGAAAATATGCCTAGAATCAGAGACGTTTCTGTGTCCATGGAACTGAAGCAAACAATTGCCACGCACTTGGATGAGCTTGCAAAGTCTCTCGACGGATATTTCCCTCCAACAGAGTCCTATCCAGCATGGGTGAGACAGCCATTTACGTTTGCTGTTGAGACAACGGATGTCAATGATGAATACCTTGACGAAATCATTGAAATTCAGCAGATCCAGGTTCAACTGCAGCTCTTCAGAACAACAACACTCTCAACATTTTGGTGTCGACAAATGGAAAAGTACCCAGTTATTGCCAAGAAAGCCCTGGAATATTTCATACCATTTGTCACAACATATCTTTGTGAGCAATCCTTTTCGAGGATGCTGGATATAAAAATGAAGAAAAGGAACAGACTTTGCTGTGAAGATGACATGAGAGTAGCATTTGCCAAGGTGAAGCCACGTATCTCCGAACTGGTCTCCCAGAAACAACAGCAGAAGAACACTGATTTGCAGGTATATAATGTGAGCAATGCTTTACTGTGGCCCCAAAAGAGTATTTTGTGTATTCAAAACAACAAAATGGTAAATGGTAAATGGTAAATGGAGCTTATTTATATAGCGCTTTCTAGCCCCCTGTGAGGAGCCCCAAAGCGCTTTACAATACCAACCATCCACCCATTCATACACGCATTCATACACCGGTAGCGGCAGACTGCCATGCAAGGCGCCTTTCCAGTCCTACCGGGAGCAACTCGGGGTTAAGTGTCTTGCCCAGGGACACAACGACACATGGTGTGGGGAACCGGGATTCGAACCTCCAACCTTCCGATCGGGGGACGACTGCCATTACCACTACGCCACGGCCGCCCATATATATATATATATATATATATATA
>JBBPBX010006998.1:0-10882 GCA_038048925.1 Garcialebias charrua | reverse complement strand
TATATATATATATTAAAAAATGTTATTCTTCAAAAAAATCCTATTTTATTTTTAATTAGAAAAATAGTACAAAATGTTTTTGGGGGATGAAACTCTTATGGGGCCAGACTAAAGTAATACCGTAATTTGTTTTGAGTTCATGCACTGTGTTGGTTTTGTTCTTTGAGCAAGGTGATGTTGTAGAATTTGGGGGGAAAAAATCACATTTTATATATTACAAAAGAGGGGTTCAGTGAGTGGGCATATGAAACCGGAGGGTTTGGTAGCTCAAAAAAGGTTAAGAACCACTGGCTTAAGCTGATTAAAACTGGACACAGAACTTGCTGCACACCAACGATCAAGGATAATCTCTTTTTCTCTCATATAATCGGTATAAGTTTGACTCTCTAATTTTTGTAACTTCCGGAACTTTTGCCTGTATGCTTCCAGAACTAATTCATAAGCTCGCAGTATAGCTTCTTTTACTTTTACAAAATCACTGATGTCGGCTATTGAAAGAGATGCATATGCATCCTGAGCTTTTCCTGTTAGTTTGCATTGTAACAGAAGTGGCCAAACATCTTCTGGCCAATTAAAAGAGCGTGCAGTTTTTTCAAACAAGACAACATATTTGTCTACGTCACTCTCATTAAATTGTGGTACAAGTGGAATATTTTTACTCACATCAAAATTGGGAACAGGAGGCTGAGACGGATTAGTTCTTAGTTCCAGCTCTTTTTGGCGAAGTTCAGCATCCAACTCCATTTTACGTTGCTCAAACATGATTTCTTTTTCTCTCAAAGCAGTTTGTTATGCAAGCTCTGCTACTCTAATAGCAACTTCAGCTTCTTCTTTTCTTCTAGCAGTTTCGTACTCCATTTGACTCATTTCTAAATCAAGTTATTTCAAACGGACCTCTTTGTCCATTTCATAAGAGGTTGGAGATACTGGACTTTTAGGCAACATTGCAACAGGCAAAATCCCTATTTGTACTAAAGTAGTGATCAAGTCACTTTCAACTGTTTCACGCCTAGTGCGCTTATCCACAGAAACCTTAAAATGATCTGCTACACTCAGTAACTGCTCCTTTGTGCAGTTAGCTAAAACATCCACTGTGGGTTGTTCTACAAAACCGTCTAAATCAAAGTCCATGATTATAGACAAAAAACAAACAGCTCTTAATCTGTTCTCACAAACCACTATATATAACAGCGTCGAGAAAAATGTCTGAGGTTGTCCCTGAACGCAGCACTCAAAAAAACCCGCACAGGTGTGTGTTTCAGCACAATCAACAATTAGGAGCTGGTCCTGTCAGCTCCGGAGAGAGTGCAAACTACAGCACACAGCTGTCAAAACACCCCAAAACTTAGCAAGGATTGCTTCCATTAATTGCAGTCCTAAAATACTTAGCTCTGTTAGTCAAAAATCCCGGACGAGCCCCCAATAAATATGTTACGACCCGTAGGCCAGCAACATATTTAAAGGACGTAGGACACAGAAAAAGGTTTAAAAATAAAATGTTTAGTAAACTAAACTAAGGACTTCAGTCGCTGGTGAGGTAATCTCAGAGCTCACAAAGGCATAGATTGCCTTCTCTAGATCGCTACAGCTAAGGAGTGACTTTATTTTAGAAAGCAGATGGCGCTGAAAGAAGCTGGTTTTCACAACATAACTGATCTGTTTATCTAGCTGTAAGTTATAGTCAAGCTCCACTCTTAGATTTTTTTTAACCACCTGGTTGGAGTGGAGGAGCAGAAAACCTAGACTGGGAGAGATGTTGCATGAATTACTGGACACACCAAATAAAATCCATTCAGTTTTATCATTATTTAGGTGGAGAAAATTCTGAGACAGCCAGTGCTTAATGTTGTTTAAGCAGCTGGCAATAGAGTTTAAAATGAGTGAGGAACTGGGAGTGACCAGCAGATAGATTTGTAGATCATTTGCAAACAGATGAAAATACAGATTATAGCGTGCAATGATGGGTCCTAATGGTAGCATGAAAAGTGAGAAGAGAACAGACCCCAGAATGGATCCCTGCAGTACGCCAGAGGTCAGAGAGATTGAAGAAGAGGACATCATGACACATGATGATCACCCATCATAATGGATAATTTTTTTTCTATTAAATAGGACTTAAACCACTCAAGCACAACTCCCTGAAGTATAAATAAATATACAGTATATGAGCACAAAACAAAGGAAATTAGCAAAGAAATTACTGAAATGTAGCTGAAAAAGCAAGAAGCTTAAACTCTTTGAATGAAGTATAAAGCAGAAATTAGCACAAAGCATCAGGAATTAGTAAAAAAAAGAAAGAAGAAGAAGCTAAAATTAACAAAAAACAGCTTAAATAGTAGCGGAAATAACAGGCAAGGCTGAAAATCGCTTAAATAAGCTGAAAGGAGCAGGAAGACCTTAGATAAAGCTCATCAATTTTGTGCTTAGCAGAAAGAAGCATAAATGATTACAAAAAGGTGAAATTACAGTAGTTGAAAACAACTGAAATTAGCAAAAATGCTGGCTGAAAAGAAGCAAGGAGAGAGTTGTGGAAGCTAGATGAGAGGTGACTGTGAGCAGCAGTATAGTTTCATGCCAAGAAAGAGCACCACAGATTTCATATTTGCTTTGAGAATGCTGATGGAGAAGTTCAGAGAGGGTCAGAAAGAACTCCATTGTGTCTTTGTGGATTTAGAAAAAGCATAGGACAGGGTGCTGAGGGAGGAGGTGTGGTATTGCATAAGGAACTCTGGAGTGGTAGAGATGTATGTTAGACTGGTACAGGACATGTATGAAGACAGCAGGACAGTGGTGAGACCAGCTATGTTGTATGGTCTGGAGACGGTGTCATTGACAAAAAGACAAGAGTAAGAACTGGAAGTGGCAGAAATGAAGATGTTGAGGTTCTCCTTAGGAGTGACAAGGATGGATAAGGTTAGGAATGCGATCATCAGAGGTACAGCACATGTTGAACAACTGGGAGATAAAAGTTAGAGAGGACACACTGAGATGGTTTGGACATGTCCAGAGAGGGACAGTGGGTATATTGGTAGAAGGATGTTAGAAATGCAGCTGCCAGGAAAAAAAAGACAAAGAGGAGATATATGGATGCAGTTAGAGAGGACATGAAGGTAGATGGAGTGAGGACAGAGTGAGATGGAGGAGAATGACTCGCTGTGGAGACCCCTGAAGAGGGAAAAACCAAAAGAAGAAGTAGAAGCTAGCTGAAAGGTAGCTGAAAACAGAAAAATGATTAAACTAGCAGAAGGAAGTAAAAATATCAGGTTTTGCTGAATTAGGCTGAAAATGCTTAATAAGCATTCACACAATAACAAACTTTAAAAGGAAAATCCTGCAGACATGTTCAGAGAAACACCAAGTGTAAAACAAGTTTTCTGGAAGCTCGAGTGAACCCTGCAGGAAAAGTACATTCCTCATTCTTGTTTGACTTGATTTAACCTTCTCAAACCCTCCGAACCTTGCACTGAAGTCACGTCAGGGCTTGATGTGTTCAAAGACCTTAAAGCTAACGAGCAGCTTTAATCACACGTTTAAGGATAAAATGTGGTGAAACAGAATTAGCTTTAGATTTGCACAATTATGTGTTTAATACACCTGAGGAAAATACTGGCCATATAAAAATACCAGTATATTAAAATTGTGTTTAGTTATTGTACATGTTTTATACATGAGCTGGTTAATGTTAGAGTTTAAGACAGGCTGATGACACAGTGGTTAGAGTTGTTAACTCATCGTAAGAATGTCACAGGTTTTTCTCATGACCTTTCTGGCTGGAGTTTGCCTGTCCTTCCTGTGCACTGTGCACAACCGTACATTGTGTCACTTGTTCTGTGGCAGTTCATGGTGACGTACGACATGTGACTGTGCACATTTAAAGTACAACTGTGATGTAAAGACGTGCACAGCAACATACAGCTGTGCATGATGCCTTACAGCTGTGGAAAGTGACATACGGTCATATGTGACATACAAAGTTGGGTCGTGCACAATGCATTATGGCTACACTAATAAAACCAAACGTCCCACGGCACAGTGTCTTCATACAGTTTCCTCACGGTTGCTGTCCTGATGACTGCAATCAAACAGCTGAGGAGCAAAACACAAAATACTTTTGTTTATTTCGTAAGAATACCATTAAACAGTGTTGTCAGTAATAAAATAAACATGTCTGTTTCAGAAAGTTTGTAAAATAATCTGATCCTTGCCTCGTCTGAAGACTGCCTGTGATTAACAACAGACTAACATGAGCTACAGAAGGTGGGACAATCAGAACAAGGTTATAAGCAGCCAGACGCTGCTGACTAGTTCATCAATGAACTAATAATAAGCGAGAGTGAACAGATATTAAAGGACCCTGATGCATGCTTAAAGGAATGTTGTCACTATGAAGCAGTCGCTTTCATTGTGTGGTAACTGGAAAAACAACTACAACTGCAAAGATAAAACTGTTGTCAGTCCAAGATCAAAAGTAAGTTTAAAATAATCTGTCATTCAATATAAAACTTAGAGATTTATCAGTTCATCTCAAAGCTAGGAAATGACAGGAAACAAATTGAAAAAATAAATAAATAAATTACAAACAAAACATTAAAAAAATATACATACATTGGGCAATAAAAGGTTCAGTTAAGGTGGCATGGTGAAGCAGTGGTTAAAGCTGTTGCTTCACAGTGAGAAGGTCGCAGTTTTTCCTCCCGACCTGAGGTCTTTCTGTGTTGAGTTTACAAGTTCTGTTTGAGCCCACAATGATTTCCTCCCGCAGACCCAAAACATGCATGTTAGGCTGATTGGTAACTCTAAATTGTCCCTAGGTGTACGTTTGAGAGTGAATGGTTGGTTGTCTCGTTTGTCTCCATGTGCCCCTGTGAGGTACCAGAGACCTGTCAAGGTGTCCCTGTGATGGACTGGAGACCTGTCCAGGTGTCCCCTCCTCTCACACACACTGATCCTCATCCCGTCCGTGTCACACTCGGCTGCAAACCGCTCCAGTGAAAGCTGTAGATCACGACCTGATGAAGCCAATAGGACCATATCATCTGCAAAAAACAGAGATGTGATTCTAAGGCCACCAAAACGGATCCCCTCAACACCTTGGCTGTGCCTAGAAATTCTGTCCATAAAAGTTATGAACAGAATCGGTGACAAAGGGCAACCTTGGCGGAGTCCAACTCTCACTGGAAACGAGCCTGACTTACTGCCGGCAATGCGGACCAAGCTCTGACACCGGTCGTACAGGGACCTAACAGCCCATATCAATGGGCCTGGTACCCCATACTCCCGGAGTACCCCCCACAGAACCCCTGAGGGACGCGGTCAAATGCCTTCTCCAAGTCCACAAAGCACATGTAAACTGATTGGGCAAACTCACATGTGCCCTCCTACATTGTACATTAATAATTTATGTAAAATTAAGGAGTCAAGAACAATGTACCTTCAATGTTTTTACAATCCGGGGCCTTTAAAAATGTCCAAATTATCTACCCAGCTGTTCATAGATTGGACCAGCTCTCCCAGTGACTTGTAATTCTTTAAATGATTTGTGGTGTAAGCACTGACACAGACCAGGGTCTGTTAAAATGACAGGGAATGTCAGTGGAGACAAATATTACTCCTTGTCTCTGCTCCTTTTTCTCTTTTTAAACGGGCGACATTTCCAATTTTACCTATTTTTTCCATGTAGCGTTTTTTTTTTTGTCATCTGGGCGAAGTTTGTCACGATATAGTCCACTTTGTTTAAGGCATTATGAAGGAAGATACAGCGGTAACACCATAGACAAAGTAAGACCAGTTTTTTTTTCTGAGGACAGGAAACATGGTGGTCGAGACAGGAACGCCCCCAAACAGTGATGTACGTTCCAAAGCTCTATATACAGGGAGGAGACAGGTGAAGCAGACACAGACCATGAAACAATTGAAGGATAATGACCGGACACAGGAGGAGAGAAAAGACGCAGACTTTATACAGACACTGATGAGACAGGATGGGAAACACCTGGGGTGACTGGGATTACAGACAGGAGCTGAACACAAGGCAGAGAAAACACAGAAGACGCAGAATCCCCCCACCACCAGCCACAGACAGAGGGTATTTCGAATTCCCACTCACCGCTCCATGACAAGACTCAAATAAACTGGATTGAGAGAAATAAAATGGACACATAGAGGCTAAGACTGAACCAGGAACCCTCTTGGTGTGAAGTGTAAACTAAGCCACTCAGACTAATGATCTCCTTTCAATGAAAGCATGCTAATGTGGCTGTTCCATACATTACATTGTATGTTCCAATTTGTTTGCAACAGCACTACAAAGTTGTCTTATTTGCTTTAATTGAGAACTAAAATATCCTTGAGCCTTTAAGCTGAAATGTCCGGACATTAAAGGGGTATTTCTCAGTCTAGCTGTTTGTGTCCACGCTCCGTGCCCGCCATATTTCATCTAATAAGTAGCTGTAACTGCTACATTAGCTGCGCACAGATCAGCGTCCCCCGTCTTAAATCTGTCTGCCATGAGAGAGGATTTGAAGATATTGCCTTTGTGCATGAGCTTAATGGCTTCTTCAGTATTTAATCATTTAATGGTAGTCATGTGACCTCACTGTAGGACCGGCAAGTCAAAGACAGATGTCTCACAGCGTTAGCACCTGACTGACAGGAATGTTGATCTTCTGACAGACTTTGAAGACTGCCTGCTGTCTTTGTCTTCTCCTTACCTCGCAATATATTTTTCTTCGCACGCACTCAAACAGAAACTTGCATTAATTAGGCAGCACAATGAAGTTCCTGAGCTGTGAACGCTCCCTCAGGATCCTTGTCAAGCTGACACCACTGAATCACGCAGGTCAGCTTCAGAGGTATTTCTCTGTGTGTGAAAAGTCAAGAAGAATCAAATCAATAATTTATTGGTCCAAAACTCTTTTGTTATCGCAGCTTTGGAAGAGCACTGGTAAACAGACAGCATTAGTCACTAACCCCAAAAACTTTAGTTTTAAATCACAGAAACAACAAATGTTAAAAGTTTACAATGTAAAGATTGTTATGTACAAACTGTCTGCTGTTAGTGCCTCCATCAGGGCTGTCCATGTGTCTCTGTGATGGACTGGAGACCTGTCCATGTGTCCATGTGATGGACTGGAGACCTGTCCATGTGTCCATGTGATGGACTGGAGACCTGTCCATGTGTCCATGTGATGGACTGGAGACCTGTCCAGGGTGTCCCCCACCTCTCACACAGTGATAGATGGATATGGGTACCAGTGACCCCCGCAACCCAAAAAGGAAGAAACAGGTAAAAGATAATGGATAGAAATTTAAACTACAGGTAGTCCCAGAATTACGACGGAGTTCCGTTCCTACACCCGTTTGTAACTCGAATTTTGACGTAAGTCGGAAAACACATACACACTGGTTGCCCCATATACATGTACATGTACAGTACGGTACATTTACCAAGCACTTAGCCTATCCTAACACTGTACCCTACATAGTTATCAAAAAACACATACAGTGCATTTGGAACCATAATGAAAGAAAAAAAGAGTTAATTTCTTACTGGGAGCTGGTGAATTCTTCCTCTGTCTGTTAGCATGTTAGCTCGTTGCACCTCCAAGCTCTGCAGCTTCCTGCTGCTTCACGCAGTCCATAGCCTTTACAGCAAGGTCTGTTAGCATGTTAGCTCGTTGCACCTCCGGTCCAACTCGCTGTTTCTGCCGTCTCCACCTCCCTGCACCTTTTGTTTATGACGTAAAACCGCCGTTCAGCTCCCAGCTCATGTATCTGAGTGTAGCAACCTCTGATCGGACACAGTCCATCCAAAGCCGGCCTCCTGCTGTCAAGGTAGCAATATCAACCCAGATGAACGGACTGAAAGAAAACAGATTCAGGGGTAAAACAAACGATGATTTATTTATAGTGGCAATGTTATCCACAGGGAGGGGGAAGCATGGGTGGAGCGTGGAGGTGGAAGATCTCACTGGAGGTATCTTGATATCCAAACTTCCAAGTTCAGCACAGGAGGTCCACAGAGCAGCCAGGAGTCCAAGACGTTTGGCACAGATGGACCAGGGTCTGTAGTGTCACGAAGAAAAAATCACAAGGGTAAGAATAAGAACTACAAGGATTAACACCAAGAGGCTGGAAGCACTAGTACCATAAAGTAGGTATGCTTCAGCACTGAATGAAGCCAGCCAGCAGTCTTAAGTAGTCCTGGTGGTGATTAGTGGAGATGGCCGACAGCTGTGACTCCTCAACCTCAGGAAATCTGTAGGCAGCAAAACAGGAAAAACCCCACAGTACCCCCCCCTCAAGAATCGCCCCTTGGCGACCTAAGGCGCTTCTCAGGATGGGACCTGAAGAAAGAGGAGATGAGGCTGGGATCCAGAATGAAAGACCGAGGAATCCAAGACCTCTCCTCGGGACCATAGCCCTCCCAGTCAACCAAATACTGGAAACCCCGTCCCCGGCGCCGAACGTCCAGGATACACCGGACAGTGAAGGCAGGGTGATTGTCAATGAGACGGGGGGGAGGAGGGAGGACAGCAGGAGGACATAAAGGACTCACAGAGACTGGCTTCACCTGGGAAACGTGGAAGGTGGGATGAATGCGCATGGAAGCAGGCAATTTCAGACGAACAGCAGACGGGTTAATAATCTTGACCACAGGAAACGGACCAATAAAACGAGGGGCAAGTTTTCTGGGAGTGTCCTTGAGCTTGATGTCACGGGTAGAGAGCCAGACCCTCTGACCCACGTGGTAAGCAGGAGCCACAGAACGATGGCGGTCTGCGTGTCTCTTGTTCTGGTCAGCAGTACGTAGCAGGGCCGCCTTAGCCTGACGCCAAACCCTACGGCAACGGCGGAAATGGTGCTGAACAGAAGGGACAGAGATCTCGGATTCCTGACTAGGAAAAAGCGGGGGAGCATAACCCAGAGAGGCTTCGAAGGGAGACATTCCAGTGGCGGAGGATGTGTGAGTATTGTGAGCATACTCTACCCACACCAGATGTTTGCTCCAAGAAGACGGGTTGTCCTCAATGACACATCGTAGGGCAGCCTCCAACTCCTGGTTACATCGCTCCGTTTGTCCATTAGATTGGGGATGATAACCAGATGACAGACTAGAAGAGGCCCCCAGGGTGTTGCAGAAAGCCTGCCAGACCTGAGAAGTGAATTGAGGGCCTCGGTCCGAAACCAGATCTGTGGGAATACCATGAATCCGAAAGACGTGCTGGGTCAGGAGGTGAGCAGTCTCCAAGGCAGAGGGAAGCTTGACAAGGGGTACAAAATGAGCTGTCTTGGAAAACCTATCAACAACTGTTAAAATGACAGTGTTCCCTTCAGAAGGGGGCAGTCCAGTGATGAAATCCAGAGCTACATGGGACCATGGACGACTGGGTGTGGGCAAAGGCTGTAACAAACCTGCTGGAGGTTGGTTCCCACTCTTGTTGCGAGCACAGGTAGGGCAAGCAGCCACAAACTCCTTAATGTCTTGGTTGAGAGTGGGCCACCAGAAGTGTCTCTTGACAAAGGAAAGCATGCGGTTAGTGCCTGGGTGACATGACAGTTTGTTCGAATGGATCCAGTCTAGCACCTTGGATCTGATAGCGGAGGGAACAAACCTTCTATCAGGAGGACCGGTACCTGGGTCGGGTTCAGATCCTTGCGCCTCTTGAATGTCTTTTTCAATGGACCAGGTAAGTGCGCCAACCACAACGGAGGGGGGCAGTATGTTGTCTTCAGTCTTGTGCTGGTCGGAAATGGAAAACTGTCTTGACAGGGCATCGGGCTTGATGTTCTTAGATCCAGGTCTGTAGGTCAAAAAAAAGTTAAACCTTGCAAAAAACAAAGACCAACGAGCCTGTCTTGGACTCAGCCTCTTGGCGTTCTGGATGTAAATAAGGTTCTTATGATCTGTCCAGATCAAAAAAGGTGTCTTGGTACCCTCCAACCAGTGCCTCCATTCTTCCAGTGCCAATTTTACAGCCAATAACTCTCTGTTCCCCACATCATAATTCTGCTCCGAAGGGCTAAGACGTCGAGAGAAGAACGCACAAGGGTGGACCTTGTTATCCTCCTGAGAACGCTGAGAAAGAACTGCTCCCACACCCGTGTCCGACGCGTCGACCTCCAAGATGAATTGTCTCTCCGGGTCAGGGTGACGAAGGATGGGGGCGGTGGAGAAAAGACGCTTAAGTTCCTTAAAAGCCGTCTCAGCCTCAGGAGTCCAGGAGAAGGTTCTTAACGTGGAGGTGAGTTGAGTAAGAGGAGCAGCAATGCGGCTATAATTTTTAATGAACCTTCTATAAAAGTTTGCAAAGCCTAAGAACCGTTGCAGCTGTTTGCGATCCGCAGGAGTGGGCCATTCTTCCACAGCCCTGGTCTTCTCAGGGTCAGTGCGAAAACTACCACCCTCGAAAATAAACCCCAGGAATGACACAGTGGTGACATGAAAATCGCACTTCTCTGCCTTTACATAAAGCTGATTCTCAAGGAGTCTCTGCAGTACCGCACGTACGTGAGTCTCGTGTTGGCTCAAGTCGTGGGAGTAAATGAGTATATCATCTAAATAAACGAAAACAAACTCATTAAGGAAATCTCTAAGGACGTCGTTAACGAGTGCCTGGAACACCGCAGGAGCATTAGTAAGGCCGAAAGGCATTACTAAGTATTCAAAATGACCGAGTGGAGTCTTGAAGGCGGTCTTCCACTCATCCCCCTCACGAACCCGTACCAGATGGTAAGCATTACGCAAATCTAATTTTGTAAATATGGCAGCCGAATGCAACTGGTCATGAATGGAATCAATGAGAGGTAGCGGATATTTGTTTTTGATGGTGATCTGGTTTAACCCACGATAGTCAATGCATGGGCGCAAGGTCTTATCCTT